>LGRX02000816.1:0-20238 GCA_001247695.2 Cymbomonas tetramitiformis
GGAGCTCATGGCGAATGGCTTTTTGCCCTTGGGCAGTTTGTCTGAATTGGAGAGGGAATGCATCGTAACTGATGGGACGCCGCAACACAGCCTAGCGGTAGAGGAGTACGAGCGGTGGATGCGTGAGAGGACTGGAGACGCTTTCGTGCTTGCGTTCGCGCATCGTGTGAGTAGGGATCACGCGAGCGTATTTGGCATGTGAGTTGGAGGAACACTCTTTTGATGGCACAGACTTATTGCTTGGCGGGTTGAGGGCATCGATATCCGATGATGAAGCCATCAACATCGCGGTCATGCAAAATCAGATTTTGTGCACTGATATTGAGGTGGAACGATTAGCCATTCGAGCGAGATTGGCTGATTTCGAGGTTGGGTGCCAAGCTCGCTTACTACAAGCAGTCGTGGATGGTGAGGATGGCTTGAGATGGAGGCTTGGCAACGGAGTTGGGGGCGATGGAATGCAAGTGGAGGGTGGATGTTTTCATGCGGAAAACTTAAACCGGGCGGAAGCGATGGAGAAAATGAATGCGCTGCGGGCAAAGGCGGCGGAAGGGACATCGCAACCTGGTGACAAGGGGTATATGCTGGCACAGCGGCTGGTGCCGATGTCTCGTGCGGTCGTGGTGGATTGCTGGAGTTGCAAATCAGTCAAGATGAGTTTTCCTAGTGGATCGAAGTTGGCAGGACACATACCGTTGGCGGCTGTGCGGCGTGCTGATCGGCAAGTTGACCATGACACGCCGGTAATCGAGCTGGGAGGAATCGGAAAGGCGACTGGCCCTAAGCTTATAGCGCTTGGGCTGACGACAATCGGGTCGCTAGCGGCGTTGACTGAGACATCTATGGCGGCATTGCATGTTCAAATGCAAGTTGCTGGGGTGAAAAACCTCAATCTTCGCAGACATCATGAAAACGCGCTTGCATTGCTAGCCACTGGCGTGGCCGATGAGGATCCCGCTAGTGAAGACGAGCGCGAGATGGAGGATTGCTTAACTTTTGATGATAGTGATGAAGAGATCGAGAGGAATTTGGTAAGTGATTGTGTGAATTGCAATATAGTAGCTAGGGATGTGGGTTAGTAGATGCCGATGTTGTAGGGAGTGGTAAAGATATCTCCCCCATGCATTTGTCCCCAACCTAGTGCGAGGGTAGTAGAATGCATGAAGGTTGCCTTGATATCATGCGCACTCAAAGTAAGTGAGAATGAAGGGTAGGTTTTGTGTGGTGTTATGGAACAGGGATGAGTGCATCTCGGTTGTTGAAGATCGCCAAACAACGCATTTTCAAGCACGCAGCGTTTCGTGGTGATCAAGAAGCTATTTGCACAGCGGCTGTCGGCGGAAGTGACATTTTGGCAGTTATGCCTACGGGGGCTGGTAAGAGCTTGTGTTACCAACTTCCTGCAACCATCGGATCTGGACTCACGGTAGTGATATCTCCACTACTATCCTTGATGCATGATCAAGTAACAACATTAGTCAGTAAGGACATCGCTGCTATCAAGTATACTAGTGCGTTGACAGTTAACGCGAAGGCATGTTATCTAGATATGATAAAGCGAGGGATGATAACATTGTTATATCTTGCACCAGCGACATTAATCAGTGAGCAAGAGAAAGATGCCGATTTGACACGGGCACTCTTAGAAGTCCACGCTGTGGCCAAATTGAAGCGGTTTGTAGTGGATGAGGCTCATTGTGTCAGTGAGTTCGGTGCAGACTTCAGAAAGGCATACGCTAGGCTCGGAGAACTGAGAGACCGTTTCCCGGACGTACCATTCACAACAGTTACAGGGACAGCCACAGGCAAGACAAAATCAGATATTAAAGTACTGCTAAAGCTTAAGAAACCCATGGAGGTTTGCACCAACTCGCATAGACCCAATCTGTATGTGAGTATCCTAGACAAGATTTTGGAAGATGGGACTGTTTCCGGGCAAAACATTGAAGGGAGTTGGCGACAAATACATAGTTTCATATTGGATCAACCGTCCACCTCTGCTGGCATCGTCTATTGTATGACTCAAGTTCAATGTGAGAAGGTTGCAACCTGGTTGAGTCAACAAGAGCATACGGGTGCTTTAATCACGACGGCACACTATCACGGAGGAATGATATCTTCCGATCGTTCACAAGTGTACAAAGACTGAACAAAGACTTTATGACAGGAAATCCGAGTAGTAGTGGCGACCAATGCCTTTGGCATGGGTGTAGACAAAGCAGACGTCAGGTGGATTGTACACCACACGATGCCACAATCTATCGAGGCATATGTTCAAGAAATTGGTAGAGCAGGAAGAGATGGCGAGCGGGCTAACTGCATGTTGTTGTTCTCACCTAAGAACTTGCAAAATATCAAAATCGTGTTTCAAAAGAATACAGAAAATCAAGAATCGAAACGAAGCAAACTCAAAGAGATTGGCAAATATTGTTTCAACATCAAAGATTGTAGACACCAAATGTTATTGGATCACTTTGGCGACAAAATCAAAGTGTCACGAGGTTGCAAGATGTGTGACATTTGCTCGACACCAAGTGGACTTGTTTTGACAGAGGCACAAGAGAAACGTGGCAGTGGTACGAAGAGACCTCAACGCTCATCGCATTCATCACTAGAGCTTGGCCAGAGGAAGAGGCGTTAATGGAAAATACTATGTATTTAGTATATATATTTGGAATGTAAGCTTGCACTACATATCGCAAATAGCATATCACGTATTGATAGCGGTAAAGCACCTATAGAGAAAGACGGGACCTCTCTTATATTGACGGCTAATAGCAACATGCCATCAAGTACCTTTCACGTGGCATGTGACACGTTGTAATGAACTAGGGGCAAGATGTTCATGGGATTCGCCGCGTCTTTCACAAGAAATAACCCCTTGAAATGAAAAAGTTATGACATTTTACTTTATTTTGAAACTGCAGATACCCTGTTTCGCTGGCCAACTGGTGATTTTGACACGGGTATCTCTTGTACTAGGAGTTCCAGGCATCTCCTGGACATGCGTCAAGCAGTAAACCTGCATTATATAACCCCCTGCTGCCACCATACAAATTTTAGGGGATTCGGAGGACCCCCCCTGACAAGTACTTCCAGAGTCTCCGGACGCCCATAAGCTCAATCTGCGTTACAAACCCTAAGTAATATTCGCGCTATTTCGGTCCGGAGACTCGGGTTCCTGAGTAGATCTGCCTACGCTAGTATGACTCAGTACTGTATAGAGCTCTTTTTTTTGAGATCGACAAGCGACAGTAGTGCCTACCTAGTGCAAGTAAATGTTAGAGACCTGAGATTTTGTTGGCCTTATTATTGAGCTCTCGTTTGTCGTGACGAGGTCGTGATGAGGTGGTAATCTGGTCTACAGCTACAGATTCGTGTTGGTAGAGTTGCGCAGCGTGCCTTTTTTATCTCCCAGGCTTTTACAGACTTTCCACTGGCCGTGGTGGGGCAGGTATGCTTGGAAAGCTGCTGAAAATTGTGTTTGGTTCCAAGGGCACCGGTGCTCAAGAAGCTGTCGCACAAATAGCAGAGGCCGTTCCAGCCAACGACGTGGCGATAGTCCTCGCAAATCCCGATGATTTTGCGTGGACGCCGGACATTCTGCAGCAAATTGTTCCGCTCTGCTCTTTCAAAACAGTGTGCAGCCTATCGCAGGTACAAGGATTTTCCTAGTCTAGAATACTGCCGCAAACAACCGAAAGCAGCAACATCAGTTGTGTCGCTGCGCTCGCTTTGTCGTCTCGCCTCGCCTTGCTGAGTGGCTGTGAGTCATGAGCAGCCAGTGGCCTTGATGCACACGCTGGCTGAACTCGAAGGTGCAGACGTCTATCGATACGTGCGAGACATTTCTCTGATGTCTCTCGCAGGTGTCTCGTAACCTGCGTGCGCTGTTGAGCGAAGAATGGGTGTGGTGGCTACTGTGCTTACGCGACGTCGAGGCGGCGGACTGCGTCGATGATAAGTTGTTCACCGAGTGGAAAGAGCTGTACAGATCTTTCGCTGCTATCGCACCGGTGCCAACGATTCTTAGTTCGGTTCTTGGTCAGTCCAAGCGCCACCCTCATGTCGCCTCGGCTCACCGGCTGCGCCCAGGCAACCTGCCTATGCCTCCCCACCGCAATTTTCCCGCGCAGGGTAACCAAAACCCTCCCACTGAAGCCAGCCTCCACACACGCCCCTCGCCTGAGGCCAGCCTCCACACGCCCCTCGCCTGAGGCCAGCCTCCACACGCCTCCACACGCCCTCGCATAAAGCCAGCCTCCACACGCCCCTCGCCTGAGGCCAGCCTCCACCCGCCCCTCGCCCGTGCACGAGTCGAAAGGTGGCTGGCACTCTGACCCAGCAACCCTGAGTGGAACCCGACACTGCGACCACTACATACATATGCTTACACCTGAGCGTTGCCTTCTCGCCTTCCTGGCTGACAGCTGCCGCCTTAGTCACCGTGGCCTCTCTTTTCCGGTTGTACAGATGCCAGCTCGACGGAGAATCCGGACGAGGCAGCTGCGAACACCCTCGTGCCCTCCGGGTGTTCCCGCGGCGAGAACTGCCGCTGCTCCCCCAACTTCCTCAGGAGGCCTTGCTACTGGTCCTCCGGCCCGTCCCCGTCAGCGGATTCGGACGACTGGATAGAATACGGAACTCATGTCCGAGTGTGCCCCATGCGCCCTTGACGCCTCACCCCCGCACCCATCCTCCCTTCACAATGCCTTACAACTCCCTCCCTCCTTTGTACCTCCCCAAAGCACCCCTCCGCCTCTCACGCCTCCCCAAAGCACCCCTCCGCCCTTCACCCCCCCCTTGAGCCGGCCTCTTTCTGGCCTTGGCTGGGTGGAGGAATATAGCTGTTGCGGCGAGTGGCAAGGTACAGGGATGTAAGGTGTTAGTGAGTGGTCGGTTGGCGAGGTTGCGTGACGTTCATGGGTGGTGGAAGAGGGGGCATTTGGAAGGGGTTTGGTGCAGTGATGCGTGGGGTGTGCGAGTGGTAGGAGAGAGCTTGATGGCAGGGGCTGTAGCAAAGTGACAGGCGCGATTTATGAATGGTGGGAGAGGGGTCGGTGCAGTTGCGTCGGGATGGTGGAGGAGCAAGTGGCACACGTGCTTGGTGTTCACGGGTGGCGGGAGGGGCTCCCTCCCTGCTGCACACAGGTGGGGGCAGAGAGATTCTATGGGATATTGAGGTTTTGCCGGGTACTGGCGCTTTTTGAGGGTGCTGGCAGGCCTGCCTTGTGACGGCCATCGAGATCTGTCCGTATGATGCCTACTGGTCCGTGTTCCTGCGCTCGCAGCAATGACGTGACGTGCAAGCGCACCGACGTGCAAGCGCACCGATGTGCAAGCGCAGCGACGTGCAAGCGCATAATGCCACAAATCCTTTTTAGCATCGCCGTGCTGCACTCAAGCTCTGACTATCAACTGCACATCAGTGTGTGCCTGTGACATTTTACTACAGCATGACTTGGATTACGCCGAGCGGCCTGTTGTTCCTGGGAAGCGGGGATTACTGGCGCGGACTTCCCCTTGATGGGCTCTCACACAGTCTGGCGCGGTGTGTTGTGCGTGGCAGGCAGCCGGTGTCTGTTTCAATTGATCACGACACGGGTATTGTCCATCGGAGGACCCCGGTCTATGCACCGACGGAGGTGAGTTGGGCGGGCTGCAACATTCGCCACCACTTGTGCCCTAAGGCGGTAAGGGCATTTTGTGTATAGTTTGGCAGTTGCGTCTGCTGACCTGGCCGGTGCCCGGCGCTTGCCACCGGGAGCTTTCCGTCTCTGTGATGTGTAGTTGCGTCTGCTGACCTGGCCGGTGCCCGGCGCTTGCCACCGGGAGCTTTCCGTCTCTGTGATGTGTAGTTGCGTCTGCTGACCTGGCCGGTGCCCGGCGCTTGCCACCGGGAGCTTTCCGTCTCTGTGATGTGTAGTTGCCGCCGAGAACCTTTCTTAGCAAGCCTCGGACGGATCCCGACGGGCCTTCCTTTTTCGGTATGTATCGTTCATGGGACGCGCTGGTCTCTCCTGTGAGCTGCTCACGGAAAGCTTTGCAAGAGTCGCAAGGCAACCCTGGTCACCTAAGCGCTCGGCCGTGGGGGCCGGGGGTTCTTTGGAGGCGGCTGAAGCGACCTCGCGCCTCGTCAAAGTGTGTCTTGCTGACATGCCGTGAAGGAGTCGCGGCGAAATATCGCGGGGACGTCTGCGGGCCTCTTTACGGAGTTCCCGTGGGGGGCGGCACCACGGGGCCCGGAGGCGGGAAGCAGCGGGCAGAGGCGCAGATCCGCGTAGGGCGGGGGATCCGCTGGGAGTATCAGGTGCAGGTTTTGTCGAAGGGCGTCGGATGCGAACCCGACAAGGAGATCGCACGGTTCCCGTTCCTCGCAGAAGCTCGAGGGCTTCCCATGAGGCATACGCTCCCGAAGCCACGACTCGTGCTAAGCGGGCAAATCCGCGCTAACTTCCTGGTAGGCGACTGAGACTGTGCACACGCTCCTCGACGCCACGGCCCAACCATCTTTCATTCCCCGGATTGCTGCTTGGGTGGCCGTGGTCAGCGTGCCTCGTGGCATGAAGTTTGTTGCACAGCTCACTTGGTTGGAGGGGCTCTAGGTGCCGCTCACCTATTGGCTCCGCCCACGGTGCTGTTGCTGACAGGAGTCTGGATCTCACGTGGCCTGCGCGGCGCTGCCAGTGAGATGCGTTCTCTGCTTCCCGCGGCGTGTCACGCGCAAGCCTCGTCTGTAGCGTCTGATTGGGCACAGGCGGTGGCGGAGCGGCTCAGGGGAAGGTTCAGAAGCAGCCCATCGTCGATCACGAGGATTACTATGTTTGCATCAATTACTTCCAGGTGGGGGACGCCGCCCCCCACACTGCCAGCCTTTCGAAACGCAATCACTTTGAGGGGGGTTAACGTCAGGGGGGTCCTGCAGAGAGGTGATTTCAGCAGCCATGCAGAGTCCAAAGTTGATCCCGCTCACAATGCCTATGCGGCAGGCAGGCATGCGATAGCGGCTGCGGATTCGCCGTTGCGCAACCGGGACCGTTGATGATATTGTCAGCAAGTTCACCCTTTTATCTTCTCAACTGTTTTCTTTAGTTCTTGAATAGTCTGCTCCAGCTCTTTGTGGCTATCTTTCGAGTTAGCATTGTCAAACGCTAAGTCACGTACCTCGTCTTAAGCCTCGCGGTGCCTCGAGGCGGGGAGGTGGTGTTGCGCTCTGAGCTGATTTACCACGTGAGCGACTTGGTCACTGGTAATGCTGACTTGAAAGATACCAACAAATGCCAACGGGATGACAATGGGACCCCGGTTGCGGAGGGGCGGCGGCGGATATGCCTAGCATCCTGTGCAGCGCGGCAGCTGGTCTTGAGGAAGGGCGGCGGCGGATATGCCTAGCATGCTGTGCAGCGCGGCAGCCGGTCTTGAGGAAGGGCTGCGGCGGATATGCCTAGCATGCTGTGCAGCGCGGCAGCCGGTCTTGAGGAAGGGCGGCGGCGGATATGCCTAGCATCCTGTGCAGCGCGGCAGCGGCGGTCTTGAGGAAGCCGGCGGCGGCGGCGGATATGCCTAGCATGCTGTGCAGCGCGGCAGCCGGTCTTGAGGAAGCTTTCTCGTGCCAAATGGCAGTACGCCCGAGGGTCCCGAGCGTGTCTCAACAACATAGGGCAGAAGTCCCAAGCCCAAGAGGCGATTCATCTGAAAGAGTGGAGACAACTGAGAGGAGCAAATCTGCGTGAGGTTACAGGTGGAAGGAGTGCCTCTCGTCAATTTGAGCGTCTGTTATGATCCAACGGTGCGCCCAATCACTAGCATGCCCCCACGGGCGTGGCTGCACCGCTGCTGGCCGTGGTGCGCTCGGGGTTCCGCGCGCGCCCCCTGCAACCCCTAAAACCCTAAAAACCCCGTTGCGGTGGCCATGTTGCCCCCCGTGTGCACCCTTCACCCGCGCTGTAGGTTGTCGGAGGTTGCTCAGCAGATTGAGACAATGATCAAGCATGAGAGTGGTTTACACGGCGAATTGAGGCGGCGGCTCCTGGGCCACGTGGCCACTCCGAGGCATGTGGGGTACTTGCGGGTACCGGGGGGCCGCCCCGCCGCTGCGCTGAATGGGCGGCGGAGGGTGTGTACCACGTCATCGCGCAGGGGTGCAAGGTGACATGGGCGCCGGGAGGGGCGTGCCGCGTATGTGGGTCTGATAAAGCGAAGCAGTATGGGCTGCACTGCATTGCGTGCAAGGTGACCCTTGCCCAATCATTTGCCAAAGAAGTCACCCAAGGGTGGCCCTTGCTGCATGTTCTGAATGATCTCACACTGTATGTATGCAGATTTGCCGGTCCCCGCCCTCCACCTCCGGTGCCTTGCGCATGCTCTGTCTGCGCGTGCTTCTGGATACTCCAGCAGTGCATTTGGGGCAGACTCCCTTTGGCCATGGCTGCCACGTGGATGCCCCGTCTCTGTGATTCGCGCGCCGCGTCATTCATAAGCCGCCTTGCCATTTTTCAGCTGCTATGCCATTCATCATCAACCATGTCATCCAGCGTACGCCCTGTCATCCAGCATCCGCCATGTCATCCAGTATCCACCGTGACATCCACCATACGCCCAGTCATCCAGCATCCACCATGTCATCCAGCATCTGCCATGCCATCCATCAGAAGCCAGATTATCCATAATCCGTCATGTCGCGTTGGTGACTCTGACTCGGTGGAGCTATTGCGGACTGAACTCCCCGGATCGTACTTGTTATCTGCTTTCACGCTCAGGAGCCAATGTACTACTGCTGCTTACAGCATAAAAGAATGGTGCGCCTCCATGCCATTCACCTTATCCGGTATCCGAGGGGTGGATGAGCATAAACGATTCTCTTGGCGTGAAAGAAATGACCGAGGGGCAATGTGGAACATGTCGCGGTGAGAGATCTAAACGCGGGACGCGTCGTTGCCAACTGCCGCAACAGTGTTTAGGCTCAACGCAAAAAAAACAACCACACCGAGCTTCTCACCAGTATGCTCACGTGATGCTCCTGCTGCCTCACCCGCATCAAGGCACGAGATCGCGAGCAGTGCAACATTGCAATACGCAATGCCAAGGATGCGCTTTGCACCGATGCCAAGGCGACCGAAGTCTTCAAAAAGCGACGAGACACGAAAAAGCGACGAGACACGAAAAAGCGACGAGACACGAGAAAGCGAGACACGAAAAAGCGACGAGACACGAAAAAGCGACAAGACACGAAATCCGCATTTTGGATGCTCCGAGGACTGTTTCGCTGCCACGCGGTTCTGACGCTTCAATTCCCATGCTGTCGGGCCGTGACGCCGCTGTCTGCTCAATGACGCTTGGGCGGCGCTGTACCCGCCTCAGACTGCTTCGTGTTTGTTCTCTGCAACTTGCGGCGACTTCTAGACACTCCGTATCTTCGATGCTTGAGAGAGATGAGCACTCAAGTAATTCTATTGAGCTGTCCTACATATCCTAGTCACAAATCAACAGCTTCAGCTCAGAAGCCATGGCCACCTGTGATTTTGGGGGCTGTGTCATAATATAGGCGATGTGCACGCGCCTGCACATGCATGTAGCAGCTGGACGGCCACTGAGTCACTACGTTCGCAGTTGCACTACTCACCCGCTTCGCCGATTCAGTTATATATCTATGTATCCAGGTCATCACACATGAGCATGGACCAACCTAAGGGCACCGATAACCCCATCCAGTCCACACATTTTGTCCACCAAACCCCTCCGCTTCCGAGCTGTGTCCTCACAGTAATTGGACAAGGCCTGTGGCCATCGTGCAGGACAAGAATAAAGCATTGTCAATGTACTGTCGAAGCGTCGGAGGCCTCCCCAACAGTCGGAATAATCAGGTCTCCTGACGTTGACCTCCCAGCCCCCATCTGGTACATCGTAACCTCGGGATCACCAAACTCCTTCGATTTTTTTTGGGTGGCAAGAGAATACCCATGCAATGCTTCTTCACCTATCACCGGTTGCCAACATGGAGATGGCATGCCCACGGAGTATACTATCTACCATTTTTTTCTCCATGGCCGATTGTATTGCAGTTGTAGGCACTCATATATCCGTTGAGGCATATCAGCTGATCAGCTTGCAATAACGGAGCAAAGGAAACCGTTTCAACTATGGTGACATGTGGATGGGGTTTGTCTTCAGGTGAATGTCAAACAACTATTTGAGCAAAACACTCCAACGCAGTATAACTAAATGCATTGCCCACAATAGTGACATCCATGTGGATTAGCACGATGTCCATATTTGACCACCCTTGTGTATAAATTAATAATAATGATTAGCATAGTATAGTAGTATAGCATTAGTAATATAGTAGGGCACATATAGCAAGTCAATCGGGATTTCCCTTGAAGTCAAATAATCAAGTTATGCAGTCATCTAGGTGAATTAAAAAATTCGCCCTGACCTGTATACATTTTGCTCTGAATTTCATATTTTTGCTTCATAATCTCTATTCTATTTGCCTATTCACAAATGTTCTGGCAGTTGCAGCGGGAATTCTTTTTTTTAAATGAGCACTCAACAAACATGTGCAGCAAAGTATGCTGAAGCGAATGATTCTAAAAGTCTTACTACTGCTTTACCAAGTTTTTAAAAAGTGCAAAGTTGCAGTAACAGGAGCTAGAAATCCTATGTGATCAGTTTAAAATCGTGAGAAAACAGCTAATGCGGAGCCCCAAATCAGCCACATATGGGCTGTGAGGTACTATAATGCGGCCGTGGCCGCTTTCGCGGCCGCTTACAGGATCTCGCCGAGATCTTTCTTCAAAGCCAGTTTCACGTCAAGACTCCAGAGGTCCAGCGCAAAATATGCGACTCACTAAACTGAAACAATATTAATACTAAATGATATTTATCCCAACAAGATCAAAGAAGGGCTCTGCATTCTAGCGGCGTGGGATCCTATAACTCCAATGGCATCCGCCGCCAAACCCGGAAAACGAATAAACGAAACAGTCAGTCGGCTTGGATTTAAAAAAACCACACACACACACAGATAAACACGATGTTCAAACAAGTGCTGTGTGTGAAGACGCACGTTTGAGGAAATATCAATCGACGGGATCCGGGTCCGTTGAAAGCCGCAATATCTGCGAACCACTCAGTCATGGCTGCGCACACGGCCCCATTGAACGGAGCTAGCATGGCCAGTTAAGACCGGGAATGATCCCGCCAGGGGAATCCACCAGACGCTCTGGTACCCCACCATTAATCAAAATTCAAGTAAGCATGGCAAAATTTTGATCCAAGATCCAACAATTCAAGAAAGCGCAAAGCACGCAGGCGCGCAAAACTGTAAACATACAGCACGCACGAACGCAAAAGCACATGAAACTGAAAACATGTGAGCAAACTGAATAATCATAGCAGGATTGAAAACAAACAAGAACGCCAATGTCGCCATGTCGTATTTGTGCACATCAGACAGTGGCCTAACCGCCAGTTTCGGAAGCTACTCCAATTTCAAATTTCAATGAAGTGTTTGAAATTTGAAGGAACGAGGACACCTGTTAAACAATTGAATTTCAGAACGAAAATCCTCATATCGATCGATTCCCATTCCGATGCGAATCCAAAAAAGAAAAAAGTAATAGCTTGCCTGTTGCACTATTCAGTGGACAACAACCGTGGTACGCGATGGCGTCATGGCAAGCGTAACCGAAAGATACGAACGCTATGAAAATACATGAATACATCTAAAGCCCTACATTTTTCAATATAACAACGCAAAAAATCCGATTGGTTTTCGGAGCTTTCTCCTCTCTTGGTACCCAGGATGACATATCCGTCATGCTGACACATGCTAATCTCAAGGTCATACTCCTAGTTTGCAAATTATGCAAATGCCGGCGCGAGCCGGCATGACATTTCCCTGAAAATCCCAAAATGCCCGCCGCAGACCAAATTTTTTGAAAACAGGGAATATTCTTTTTCGAATTTTCGTAGATTCCTTAAAGGGAAATTTGGTCTTAATAGTCCACTCAGAATATTCCTTAATGCCATACACGTGACTTTATTTCAACTCACATTTCAAATATAGTTGAGTTCCTACATACACAAGCTTCATGAACTATATATCAAGATATCAGATATGAAGAAAAATGAATACCAAAATAATAATATACCATGTTCCAAATATGGGAGATGCGAGAAAGCGATATTTACTGAGAGATTGGGATTGTCAAGTTGATTAGACTATCGTTTCTATTCCATAAAAGACAATTTGCTATCATCCTTCAACAGGCGGTCGATGACCTCAGAAACAGTATGCAACTTGGCTCTGCTGTTGGTGGTAGTGAAGTGCCAAGCAGGACCACCAAAGTGATGATTTAAGGCATCCCGGATAAAATCATCTGCCTTGTGCGGAGCAGGGGCATTCCAATGCACCACACTCTCCAGTACTAGGGCTTCTTGGTTCAAATGCCGACCACCAGCTGCATGCTTATCAATACAAGAACCCTCGCTCTCCACCACGGCTTCATTCTGCGTTTTCAAAGCACAATGTTGGAAAAGAAACATCTTCTATTACACTTCAATATGTCTTATGTCTCGCCTGAAACTAGCCTAAAGTAAACCAAGGACGGAGAAGGATGGTTCTTCGTTGACGTGTCGACGCGAGGTGCGATGTGACTGTCTCTGTGAGCACGCGACGCCCGAGGGTCAGTCGCGGCGGTGAAAGACTCTTATACGACTGTCTCTCGTATGCGATATGACAAAATGTGGAAATATGTATTTTTTAATAACACGATAGTTGGTTTCAGAAAAAAAAACAGGCGATAGCCTGATCAGGTTCCCCCCCCTCATTTCTTGCGGTAAAATCCCTGAACGGCATTGCCTTCTACCCTGGCCATGCGGGCCAAACCCTGAATTCCTTGGCCCTGCGGGCCACGATTCCCTGAAACCCCCATAATATGAAGGATTTGGGCCCAAATCCCTGATTTTTCTCCGCGAATCCCTGATTTTCCCGGCGCGAGCCAAGCTCGCGCCCGTCAGCATAATTTGCAGCTAGGGTCATACTCACGACAGTCAGAGTCGCAGACTGAGACTCGCATTTTAATCCTCAGTCGTACTGCTACCTAGATGACGCCATCGTGTGACCTCTTTTTTTACTTTCTTACATTTTCTCCCTGAAAATATAAGTTGGCAACTTTGAAACCGACAAAAAACAGCCATAATTGTAAGAGAAAACATTTTTTGGACCCGCCATGTACATGCATGCCGCGGTCCGTGTTTACTATCGGATGCCTCTGTTGCTTGGTGCCTGCCAGTCGCTTTGTAGCAAGCCAGAGTGTAATTGAACAAATTTTGACCCGTCGTTTTCCATGCAGCCTTTTATTTGTGTAGCCCTCACTATAACATGCACCCCCTTAAAAACCATCAACATTAAAATCCTCCCCGACTAGTAGGGTACATATGTATACAATGTTGGCTTATTGACATCTCGCAAATAGATAGAGATACGAGGGGGAGTGAAAATCGCTGGAAATGCAGTACATAAGTAATGTCTCATCTCTCTGCGACAGTGCACGGTAGCAGCCGATTTGTTTGCAGTTCCCGGAATAGCATGTCAAATACGAGTGAATGACTCTGTCGCCATCATGATAAATGGAGCAAGTGAAGCAGATCAACAATGCCATCGATGGCGTGACTATCGATGTATTGCTAAGGCTCACAAGCAGCAAAGCACGTACAATTGGACAACTTCAATATACATTATGATTTCCTCGCGACATATTTGGAAACATATTGAAGTTTGAACACACACCGATCCACACACATATTTGCCTTGCTAAGCTCGTTAATTTGGCAATGCAGCAGTCCCTAACTTACATAAAAGGTGTAGCTATAAGCGAGGTAACTACTCAATGTGGTATGTATATGTATATATAGTATTCACTCTGGCTTACCACCACGCATTGTGCGATATGTGCCAAGCAACAGAGGCATCCGATTGTCAAACCAGACCGTGTATGTATATGTATATGTTCATCTCCCAAACCACACCCATACACCCCCAAACCACACCCAAACACCCCTGACACCCCAACCCACACCCAACCCACACCCCACACACCCCGAACCACACCCAAACACCCCCAATTCGCACCCAAACAGCCCCCAAAAAAAATCAACTAAAACCTAAAATACACTTAATACCCTAAAATCGACTAAAACCCTAAAATCAATTAAAACCCCTAAAATCCCACAACATCCCTCGTTACATCCCCAACACCCCCACAAATTCCTCAAGCAACCCATAACATCCCCCGACACCTCCTAGCACCACCACAGACTCTCTAAAGCCTCCCATATGGAAGACCTATGCTAGCATAGGCGGGCGCATGTTAAAACCCCCCGCTGCTTGGCATATGGCAGTGGCGGGCTCATGCTACGAGGGGATCAGTTGATTCAGCATGGGCCCGCCTGTGCTAACAGGTTTTAGCACAGGCGGGCTCATGCTAACGGTTTTAGCACAGGCGGGCTCATGAGGCTAAAACGCGCGAGCACATGCTAGCGCGGCGGGCTCATGCTGTAACATATATACATATACTTCGAAGTATATATATGTACGTTAAGAGCTTCCACCCCACTCCCTTCACGCAGGCACTCGCTTATTCATGATTTCGTGATTCATATATTCATAGACAAGAAATGAAACTTTATATCTGAATGCTGCCATTTGGCCCGTACGGAACTTGCCGGATTATGATACTGACTGGCGGATAGTTTTGGAAAAGTTCTAAACACTCTCAGGGTCCCCAATAACAGCATTAAGCCGTTCATGACGAAACCATCCAGAGTGTGCAGAATAAACTCGAGGGGGAAAGTCGTACTTCATCAAAATGAAATTCGCAGAGAACTACTCGACCGGATAATTCGACTCCGGCCGCTGTAGCATGCCTCGATAAGCGCCCTAAAACGAAACGCAAAACGATTCTCTGTGGCGAGTATGCTACGCTAAATATATATATCGTATTCACTCTGGCTTACCACCACGCATTGTGCGATATGTGCCAAGCAACAGAGGCATCCGATTGTCAAATCAGACCGTGATAATCACGACGCGTGTCCCGGCGTGACGGGGCAAACACGGCTACACACGAAGCGATTCACAGCGTGAAACACACATACTGCAGGTATGAGCGAAGGTCGCTGCATACACAGACTATATTAGCATGCACCACGTGATCATCTCTACACGTATAGTAATGCATGCTGCGTTATGAACACATGCATGTAGGCAACTGTGTCGATAACGCGTACCCTTGGATTATATCGTCTCGAAGCCGAACTTGTGCGTGGTCGTTAGGAACGGATCGTTCGCCGCGCGTGCGTATGTATATATTATACTTGCAATATGCTAGCAATAGTCGCACTGACCACTAACAAACACTTCGTGACTTCGTGTATGGTTGGTGTATTATATCCGTGTCGTCCTGAGCTGAGCTTTGGATGCAGCTTGCTCGTTTACACACGCGGATGATACTGGGTTGTATGCATTGATGGAAGAATATATAGCTCATACGCCATGGCTGTACACGTCGTATCGAATATTGCAAACGTTTCGTACGACGTGCCGTTGTTAAGCCTCCTGTCTTGTCTTTTATATATATATATATATAATTACCGACTTCATACAGGATTTCGGATCTTCCGGATGCAATGCATGTAGATAATCAACCCGGTATCTTCGCAACACGTTGTTGCAATACACCATCACGTACCCATCCTAGAGTAGCGTGTCATACAGTTCATGACCAAGGGTTACAATCATATCATGCATGTATCATCTCAACCGTCGTGTGCCATCACGTATCAGGACTGCCACCGTATGCTACAGTGACACCATTTGTTATTGATGGAACTTTATTAGGTAATCGTACTGGAAGTATTCAGTCTCTTCCTAAATCTCTGAAAACGTTTATTACGCTTCCACCGCCTAAGGCGCAATAGCCGAAGGTGTTGACTCTCTCTTTTCATATCTTTCTTATTGGCCGCATTATTTGCAGGGGTCTTCCAAGACATATTGCATAACGTGTAGTGCAGGAACGTATTCGTTCTATCGAGCACCCATACATGACTCATGGCAGAATCTGGTGAACCAGGCTTCGGACCCAAAATCTTATGCACTGCCATGTCAAAAATAGTGAAACCAATAGCATCCCTGCCACGGTGAGCATATAGTGATGGGCAATACAACCCTCCGAATGCCCTGTCGCCAATGCTACACTAACTCATGCTCAAAATGATATGAAGATGCCTTCTTCCGGTCCTTTGACGGGGAGAGGCATGGCATCGGCCAATGCCCCGCCCGCCCTGCCTGTCCCCATTATTGGGTTACAGGAGTAGCCCCATACTTTGTATGTATTCTTGGACCACCACGGCACGCGCCCAACGCGGCTGTGCCCTTGCCATCGGCGTAAACGTTTCATGATGTTGGTTACTATTATTGCGTGGTTGGTAATACATCATGCTAAGGTAATCTCCACTATAACATCACTCGCTACTCCCGTTTCGTGCCGCCACGGGCTTCTCCTTCGCTCCCCTCACGTTCGCATTCTCGCCCTCATCATCATGTTCATGGCCGCAAACGTACATAAAACTGCAGAGATTACTAGACTAGTCACGTCTCAAGCTCTCCACTAGGCCTCGACTCACCAACTTAATGGCCGCGAGGTGCGCAGGTTTAAAGCAACGACGCTACGAGCACACAATTCTACGGTCAGTTCGTCGATTGTTCGTGGTGAGTGCACTGTTCCACGTCACCATTCAACGACGATGCGTTCAATGCGCTGTCCACTGTGCCCATCACTACACTGCGCATATTTCTAACATGTGAAGCGTGATGTTCCATGTCCACAGCGATAAATTCCAGCAATGCCATCCCTAGGGATTATACGATCGACATTTGTCATATTCTTGGTCGTCGCTACTTTGATTATTAAGTTGACGTATGCGACGTCGCAATTTGACCAGGTTCTAAATTACCGTATAATGAACAGGGATCTGTACGCAAAACGGGTCGCCTCAAGTAAAGTATTAGAGCTTAGGCTTGATCTTAAGTTTGCAATTTTGCTTTTCATTATAAGTATGCGATTCTAAGCTTCATCCTTCATCAGCTGATTTCGTGATTTTCCAATCTGAAACATTTTTTTCTTTTATATTTTTTGTACAATACTTGACACCATACACCAAAGCTATCAATTTTCAAAGTATACGATTTTTGGCTTCTACTTGCAGATGCGGTTTTCGCTCTTCTCTAATAAATAAAATTGTTGGTTTCACTGTAAGCCTTCGTTTCTTGGTTCTCTAGACTTGAATGATTTTGACAAGTTTCGATCTACATATTGCTGTACCGTACGCAAAGGGAAGGATGATCAGCTTAAGCATACACGTTTTGGCCTGAGTTTATTGCTGCTGGATTTGAAATAAGTGCACAACAGTGCAGGGCCTGTTATGTGTGCAGGTGGACATTGCTCAATATAGACATATGCGCAAAGTGCAGTTGCTGATCTATCTACACGCACCTATATACGCGCAGCTTGAGGATCATTGTATTAAACAGAGGGTCCTTTTCTGGTATTAACATGCAGGCAAGCTTCCATGCTGTTTGTGGTGAGCATACTGCACGGACTTCCATGCGAAAGCATGGATGGTGGCTTCAAACATCAGGGTACATGTGCAGAAACTCACACCGAATTTCACCCCGTTCCTCACCAGTGCGCCTAAAAGTCGGAATGGCACAATCGGACCAAGTCCCATGGTTGTGCCGGCGCTCGGCACAATGGACACTCAGGTTTTTGGCTGCACCATTCCACTGCACACTCCCTGATACAGTATGGCCAACACCCATCGTGAGAGCCACGCCATAAAAATTCGATTCATCAGCAATGGGAGTAAATCGTATCACACATCCACCCGCTCATATACATAAGACGTTCCGCACCGCAGCAGGGAATTTAGAGTCACCATCACATATTTCACTGAGATGCTGTCTGCGTTGATGAGTGAAAGTGTCAAAACTCTCAACTCTCCGTAGAGCTCAGTTTGCCATCCACAGAATCCACCGTGAAGTTTGCAAAATTCACACTTTGGGAGAGGCGGGCACCATGACAATGCTGCACCGCACATGCGGATGGGAACTGGCAATTGGGAATATTTCTCGTATTCCTCGGGTGTGGAAGCTGCCAGATGACGGATTCGGGTTCGATTCCGGTCGAAGTACACGTATGCCATACAACAATATAATGCATGCAAATATATGCACTGAATGGCATGCAGCGCGCCAACCAAGGCCAGCCCGCCGCCATCCCGGCGGATCAGATAAAGCTTGCAGTAACAAGGCGGGCTGCAGAAATGATCCAGCGACCATCATTTGATCAGAAATGATCCAGCGACCATCATTTGGTCAGAAATGACTCCATCGTCTGCTTTACTCGATTTTCTCATCAATCTGCGTCTTACAGAAACACAAATTTGTTTTGGGAATGTCGTGCCAGGGCTCGGAGATATGACTTATTTTATGTCTCTCCTGCGTCGCACAACTTTTCAATGTCCTTGTTCATTAAGTCAAAGTGAGGAGCACGTGGCGATGATTGACTAAGCAGAACGCGTGGCCGCACGGGGTGGCGAGGGCGTCTGCCATACACGGAAACGCACCAGCAGAACACGTGGCCACACGGGGTGGCGAGGGCGTCTGCCATACAGGGAAACGCACCAGCAGAACACGTGGCCACACGGGGTGGCAGAGGCTGTCGTGCGCACGGACAGGCACAGGGGACACTTGCGCCACGATGGCACTTCGCCCTCAGTCTGTTTGTCTCCGCTCTCTGAAGCGCCAGCGAAGCACCACAGCCCTTACCCACCCCCGCGTCAGCAAAGTGCCCGCCTGTCACGTCGTGCTCACTTTGCGGCGCTGCAGACGGATGCCCCGACCCGCCCCAGTGCTGTTCAGCGGGGAAGCCGCTCCGCGTCCCAACTGCCATTGCCGGCACGTGGCTCTCAGCAGTACGCGGGTTAGGGTTGAGAGGGGCACTTGGACACCTGCCAAGGAAGCGCTGCAATCGTCATCATCCCCTTCGACTACCACTTCTCCGCTGCCAGCCTCGTCATCACAGCCATCCCTGGGACACCCAGCTCCCCTTCAGATCAACAAGCAGGAACACCCGGGAGGCAGCAACCACATCTGAAGCGCATCCAGACCGCCCATACCACATCTGAAGCGCATCCAGACCCGCCCATGCCACATCTCAAGCGCATCCAGACCAGCCCATACCACATCTGGAGACGCACATCCAGACCACGCCCATACCACATCACAGACGCATCCAGGCCGCCCATACCACATCTCAAGCGCACATCCAGGCCGCCCATGCCACATCTCAAGCGCATCCAGGCCGCCCTTTTGCATCCGGCGCCATCCAGACCGCCCATGCCACACCTGGAAGCGCATCAGGCCGCCCATACCATATCTGAAGCGCATCAGGCCGCCCCATCACCATCTGGAAGACGCATCAGGGCCGCCCATACCCCACATCTCAAGCGCATCCGGGCCGCCCATACCACATCCGAAGCGCATCCAGACCGCCCATACCACACCTAGGCGCATCAGGCCGCCCATACCATCTGAGCGCCTCAGGCATGCACACCACATCCTGCGTGCTGATCTGGAGCCTCACAGAGTACACATCCATCCACGGCAGCTTGCATGATGCCTCCAAACCTAACCACAGTGACAGTGATCGTGACTGGCCATGAACAAGCTGTTTGCCATGAGAGTCGCTCACGCGAGGGCTGGCGCGGGGATGGAGGAGGGCAGCGACCAGATCTGCGGTAGAACTTTCGACTGCATCCACAAGCAGCTGGTGATGCTAAGCTGCATCAAGACGATGACACCCAGCATGGAGTACCTGCGCAGCTCACGCCCTGCCTCAGGCGATGGGTGCGCAGGTTCACATCCCATGCTCAGCAAGCGCCCCACTGACGTGTATGCTGTACGAAGGTATCACCCGAAAGCATGGCTGCATAGGGGGATGCGGTGGTATCTTATTTCATGGTGAGGCGCAGCTCCCATGTGGCGTCTCTCAATCCACTTGCTATGAGCTGTCGTCCAAGTGGTCTAGCTGCAGGTGTACTGCGACCTCGCGCAGGCGGCGGGTGCTCTGGCTGCGGGTGTACTACGACCTTGCGCAGGTGGGCGGGTGCTCT
>LGRX02000817.1:0-38289 GCA_001247695.2 Cymbomonas tetramitiformis
TCGACCGCACGGGCTATGCTCGTCTGTGCACACTCTGCGAAGAGGGAGATGGAGGTGGTGTGGACGCAGGATTTGTGCAGGTCAAGTTCTCGCGTTGTGGAGAATACAAGACCATCCTGGAGACGGAGCTACTGTGGCCCGACTTTACGTTGGTGGACCAGAAGGTTGACAAGGAGACGAAGATACCCTCAGAGACCTGGACCACGAGGGCGAGCGGCAGGAAGGACAACGAGCAGGTCCCACTCCCTGACTGTGGTGCCCATCGGGAGGCTGGAAGGTACACGATGGCGAGTGTTCAGGAGATCCTCAACACCCATCAGACGTACCCAGGGGTCGTGACGGGCAAGCTCATGTGGGACAAGGTGGCGCGCCAGTTCTGCGTACTCAGCGAGCACACTCGCGCCCAATGGGATCTCATGGAGCGCATGGTACGTCACACCATGGAAGGCGCCACCAGCATGACCCCCATGGGTAAGATGACTGGCGAGTTCCAGCTGCCTTTTTACTATGAGAAGGACCAGCGCTGGCAGTACCAGCATCTAAAGTATGTACAGCGAGTGGACATCGCTGACCTTCGAGCTCGACTGAAGGTGAGGTACGACATGGAGGTGACTGGTGTGGAGGGCGTGGATGTGAAAGTGATCCCGCAGCTCACGCTGTCAGACGCAGCGGACAAGGTGGGGAAGTTCTACCCGGTGACAGATGGGGAAGGAGGCAGTGGCGAGGTGTTTAGCACGAACGCTGCCGCCGTGGAGTACCTGCACCTGGGGGACAACCCGAGAGTGATGCTCGGAGCATGCAAGACAGAGGAGCAAGCACAGGACGCGCTGGACACTTATGGGGCCAGAAGAAACCCTCCGGTGCGCACATCCAAGACTCTCAGGACGTCGAAGACGGTCAGTGGGGATGAGGCAGGGCCATCTGGCTCCGCACCGCCACCATCTTCAGCACCGCTTCGTTTACGGCATCAAACCTGGCCCAACGGCGTCTTCGACCCTGCCATGTTGGAGTACCACGCTGCGGTGTTCCAGGGCACCTACGAGCCGGAGTCGCCCACTCGCAGCGAGAACACAGCTGGGGAAGCCAACTGGCTGGATCTGGGAGGGATCTCGGAGTTCATGGCGCTGCATGGACAGACGGTCTTCCTCATCCAGTACCGTTGCTTCATGGGCAAGATCGAGTTCCAGCTCGGGAAGCCCTTCGCGCAGCGAGGAAAGGGGGTGCACACGCAGCGACTCAGCAGCCAGACCCTGCACCGGTACGCTTCCTCCGCAGGCGTGGGACGAAGGGAAGAGTTTCTGCCTCTGGGTGGGCAGTCGAAAGGCTGCACGGGAGGACTCCTCGGCACCTTGCAGAAACATATGGAGCATCTGGTTGATCGCACTCAGCTCTTGGAGATCGCCAGAGACCATTTGAGCGATGGCCCACGGCAGGGCACCCTACGGGTTTTCAAGACCCGTGCCAACGCCCGGTCCAAGGCCGTGTATTACCTCTTTGAGGACAATCGCTACTACAGTGAGCAGGGGCCCAGCAGCATGGCGTTCCCCTTGGAGTACCTCTCCTCAGGCACGCGCAAGTTTGACTGCTGCAGCTGGGAGACCTGGAACAAGGTGGCGGTGATGCACCGAGAACCATTGTCTGCGTTCACGTCCTCGGTGGGCCCGGCGTTGCTGGCTGAGGCACGTCGGGCAGAGGTGCAGGCGCGTCTTCGAAACGACTTCATGAGGTGCCTGGACCCAATCGAGGGAGGGGATGCAGGAAGTGAGGAGGGAGACGGCAGCACCTCAGGATACTCTTCCGACCTCGCGGCTGTTGAGGGTGTGAGCACTCACACGGGTCGCACCAGAACACCGTCGCCGCTGACAGAGGATGAAGACAGCGTGGAGGTCATCAGTGAAAGACTGGTTGGGCTGTCTGCCAGATTGGCGCAGGGGCAGGCCGAGGTCGCAGCAAACCGCCTCACCATGGCGGCTCTCTCGGAATCGATACAGACACGTCAGGCGATCATCAGAGAATATGAAGAACGACCTCGTACTGCCCACGCAACTGCGAGGATAAGCACGCGCGGGCCAGACTGCCCGGGGCTTGGTGATCGTGGTGACGCGCGAGCCGCGCCCACGCCGGCACCCTACTCTGGCCGAGTGCTCGGCGGGATATCGACCATGGGCCTGGAGTGCAACATGGCACAGAGACCTGAGCACCAGTCAATCAACGACATTCTGAGATCCCCGGCACATTCCGTCTGCACGCAGCAGACTGAAGCCGTACCTCCAGCTGCACAAGAGCAGGACTCCGTTTCGTACGTGCCATCAACCCCGAGCTCCACAGCACCCAGCAGCCCGGAGCGTTCCAGTGGCTTCGTTGCGCATGCCGACACTCGACCTTCAGGCCGGCCTGCAGCGCGCCCGCAGAGTCCAACTGAGGGTGCCGCACAGCAGAGTTCACCGCGGGCTGGTCAGCGCAGGAGGAGATCTCCGAGCCCCGGGGAAGGCTCTCATCGTCAGGACGCGGCTCGCGGTCAGCATGCCGGCATGGGCGCGTCGCGTGCTCCTCAGAGACGCCAAAGTTATGATGAGATCTGGGAGGAGAGGAGAAGGGAGAGCGCACTGGGGCCTTTTCAAGGGGGCACCGGGCCGGCTGCAGCCCGGCGCGCCCGTCACTGAGAAGCAGCCCCGGCGATAAGCCGGGCACGCAGCCCGCCAATGATAGGCGGGCGAAGCGCACTCAGGTGTGCTTCCTGCTCATGGGGGTGTTCGTGCGCTTGCATTGGCCGCAGCTGCCTCATTTTGCAGTGATGGTAGTATGGATGGCTATGGAGGTATTCAGATTTCTTGGTGAGGTCGTCGCCTGCTGGGCGTGCCACGCTGAAGCGCCCCGCAGAGCCATGGCACGCGCGTTGTGGGCCGTGCGCGCAACGCCACTCGAGCCATGGGCACATCAACAGGCGCCTCTGCGAGTGCTGTTGGAGCTGGCCAGGCACCTACTGCTGTTGGCCAAGGGTGCTCTTGAGGTAGCTGGGCTCCATCACGCTCGGCGTGGGCTGTGGTACGTGCCATTGATACGGTTCTGCCTCGCCGTGCTCGCCATGCACTTCACACACATGGTCGGTACTCTGGGGTGCGTCTTGACAGTTGGCGCCCACGTTGTCCACCATGGGTTGCCGTGCTCCGGCTCGATTCGAGATGGTGGCACATTCGCCGCGCTGGAGACTCAGGTGGGTCGCGCACTGGCGGTCGCCCAGCGGATCTTGGCCGCAGGGCCGGCTACGCTGGCCGCTGTTCCGCGGCGCATGCAGAAGCCGCGCTTTGCCGCTCGACTGCAGCGCCTGCAGTTCACGGCCGCTTGCTACCAGGTGGCGCGCTGTGTCTATGTGGTATCAGTCTTGGCGCTGGTGGCCTACGTGTCTGCGGGAGGAGGCCTGGGCCGTATGCAAGGGGGGTGGAAGATGTTGACTTGCATACTGACCCTTCACCCTCCAGTTAAACCAGTGGGTACCAGCAGAATTTTGAAACTTTTGCTGCTGCTAGCGGTGGCTGCTTGGGTGGCTGCTGTGGCCCCTGGGGAGTTTCAGGGCGTACTGACGATGGGATCGTGCTCGGGCTCGCCGACCAGATCTGCCAGGACCGCCTGGGAAGACCAGAGGTCTTCGCGCCAATGGGACACCGGGTGGGAGGCTATGGTGGCAGAGCAGGACGAGGTGCTTCCGCACACGGTGCTGGACACGTTACAGCCAGGGGGCACGACCAGGGTCACCAAGGACGAGGCCGCGTGGCTGGACACCGAGCTCAATGCCACCTTTGGAGGACATCCCGAGTTCACCGAGGAGAATTGGGAAGAGATGCGCAACGTGGTAAAAAGGTGCAGCTACTGCTTCGCCAACAAGCCGCAGGACATCAAAGGCTACCATGGGGGCGCGGCACATGCGACCTTCGCCATCCCTTTCAAGGACGAGACTAAGGTAGCTTACCAACGACCGAGGAAGTACAGCCCGGGAGAGCAGGAGATCATCGACCTGCACTGCAAGGAACTGCTGGAATATGGCTTCATCGAGCCGGCTTCGCAGCACTGCAGACACGCCAGCAACGTGGTGGTCGCGGGGAAGAAGGATCACGACACTGGACAGTGGACCTCGACGAGATTCTGCGTCGACCTCCGATCTACGAATCGGTTGTCGCTGAAGGATAACACGTTACCACACCGTCCAGAAGAGCTCTACCAGCGCGTGGCCAAGGCCAAGTTCAAGACTACCCTGGACGCGACCAAGGCGTTCCACCAGATTCCCATGACCACTGAGGAGGACAGGGACAAGACAGCGTTCTGGTGGGGCAACCAGCTTTATCGCTACACATCCATGCCGTTTGGAGCAGCTGGAGCAACCGCAGCCTTCATCAGGATCATGGACTACGAGCTACGTCACCTGCAACACTGCACAGTGGCGTACGTCGATGATGTGTGCATATACTCAGACACCGCTGAGCAGCACATCAAGGATGTGGAAGCCGTGCTTCGCACTTTGGGGGATGCAGGGATACGTCTGCATTCGGGCAAGTCGACCTTCGGGTCAGCCACGGTGGACTTCTTGGGCTACCGCATCGGCTACAACACCATTGGCGCGCAGGACATCAAGTGCAAGGCCATCCAAGAGCTGCCCAAGCCCGAGGATAAAACTGGAGTACGCTCCATCCTTGGACTCATGAACTATTACAAAGGTCTGGTGGGGGAACCCATGGGACCCAACTACTCGGAGATGGCACGACCATTGAACGACTTGCTCAGAAAGGAAGTGTTGGATGTCAAGGAAGCTTGGGGGAAGGATCAGGACCAGGCATTGCAAGCATTGAAGGATGCCCTGTGTTCGGGGAGATGTTTGAAGCCCATTGATTACAGCAAGCCCATCTTCCTCTACACAGACTGGAGCAACCATGGCATTGGCGCAGTGCTGGGACAGAAGGACGAGAATGGCGTAGAGCACATCTGTGTGGTCATCAGCCGCTCGCTGTCGAAAACCGAGAGGCAGTACGCGAGCTTCCAGGGTGAGATGCTGGCGGTGGTGTGGGCCATCCGCACATTACGACAGTACCTGCACGGGATCCACTTCACGCTGGTCACCGACCATTCGCCGCTCACAACACTCATGGAGAAGGGGGACCTACAAGGTCAACACCTACGCTGGGCCATCAGCCTCCAGGAGTTTGAGTTCACGGTCCAGTACCGACCAGGTCCGAAGAATGAGAACGCGGATGTGCCATCCAGGTACCCACTGCCCAGCACCGCAGACGAGCCTGGTGCCCGTTTGGATCGTGAAGGGGACCGAGCCAGGGAAGCGGGGCGTGCCGAGAGGCCAACGCGCTGCTTCACAGACATCATTTGCTTGGAAGTGACCAGGGAGCCACCACTTGGTCACGAAGTAAGCCCAGAAGCCCAGGTGGCCAACTACTGCGAGAACATGGTCAGGGAGCAGCTGGGGACCAGCGCAGTCCATCGACTGTTTGACGTGCACTACCAAGAAGAGCTGGAGTGTAACAAGGGGGTCATGTTTGACACTGACCACCCGGAAGTGGCCAGGTGCTCGGGCAGGTTGACTCGAGTCGCCTGGGATGCCCTCAGCCAGGTCCGGCCGATCAGGGGTATGCATTCCGGAGGCTCACCAGCGATATACGGCGACGAGACCATGGAGGGTGGTAAGCTCAAAGTGCCGAAGAAGATCGACACGAGAGTGATTGACAAGAGCTTCTTCCGGGAAGCCAGAGAAGAGGGCGTGGTCTGCTATGAGCCGTGTGGGGGCCTGTGTGCTGGACTAGAGATGCTCTTGCGCTGTGGAGTTAAGGTTAACAAGTACCTCTACCAGGACATCTCGAAGTCCAGCCAGACGGTAGCCAGGGCCAGGTGCATGGCGCTCAGTCGCCGTCATCCTGACTTGTTCCGTGCCGAGGCAGCCCACTTGGAGCAACTGCCCAGCAACATCGAGGATACCAGCCTCATTGACCTTGTACATGCAGGGGCATTGAGTGGAGAGCAGTGGGTCATGGTGTGTGGATATCCATGCCAGGACCTGTCACCAGCTGGCAAGCTGGCTGGTCTGGAGGGCAAGCACAGCAGACTGTTCTACCAGGCAGTGCGAGTCCTCTCCACGCTGCAACAGCTGCAGCCTCAGAGACCGCCAGCATATGTGCTGGAAAACGTTTCTCCGCTGTCACACAGGGAGAACTCGAAGATCAGGAAGGAGGTGTTCCCCATCATCAACAGCGTGGTGGGCCCGCCGGTGTCCTTTGACGCGGCGCGCGCGGGATCATACGCGCATCGTCTACGAGCATATTGGAGCAATCTGTTCCAAAATCAGCAGTTCAATCTGGTGATGGAGCGGGTGGACAGACCACCAGACAGATACGTGCGCGATATTCTGCGGCGAGGCTGGAAGCCACGCAGGGTCGTCACAGGAGACAGGAAGCCTCACTACACCGCCAACGTTGTAGGGGAGCCTATGAGAGTATTGCCAACCATCTTGGCGACGCAAAACTCTCGTGCTTTTCGCGCGCCTCGCGCAGGCACAGTGGTGAGGGAGGGAGATGATGATGAAGTGGGGGAGACCAGAGAGGTTAACCTGGACGAGAAGGCAGTGGCCATGGGGTACAGCGCAGGTGAGCTGCGCGCGGCACATGGCATGAAAGACGAAGAATTGGCAGGAGTGCTTGGCCTTGCTATGGACCGAAGAGCAATGGAGCTATTGTATGCGATTGCCGAGGTCAGCACGACCAAACTGCCGAAGAGTGAGGAGAGTGAGGAGGAGGAACATGGCACGCTAGTTGCCATCCCCATCGCGAAAGCCACCAAGGTGGCTGCCACCTCCGATGGCACGGCTGAGCCGGTGCGAGCCCAACTAGCAGAGTGGATCACCAGTTCCAGCGGCTACACCCAGCAAGTCGCGCGACGCCTCAGCCATCAGGACTGGGAAGAACGACTGCAACGCATGTGCAGCCAAGGACAGAAAGGTACACAGGGGCTAGGCACCGCCGACGCTGTTCCACGCCGCAGGCAGTGGAAGATGGCCTCCATGAAGCTCGCGGGCTACGAGGCACGACACCGGCAGGCCTTTTCAAGACCTGGAGGCAAGCCAGCAGAGACGAGCTCAGCCCCAGAGTGGGCACCAGTGACAAAGGAGAAAGAGATGAGGCTGCCTAAGCTGCCCGACACTACGAGAATGGTTGCCATGCTAGCCAGCGTAACCAACCAGGAGTCATTCCGAGAAAGATACCCCGATATACACGAGGACGAGCTATGCCTCGCGTGGATCAAGACAGGAGGAAGAGTGGAGGTGCCCAAGGAGGAATATCACAGGGTAAGGAAGAGGGCAGCGCGGCACCGTTGGGACGAGCTCATGGGCGAGTTATACATGGTCACCGTCAGTGGTAAGGAGCTGCTGGTGCCCAAGCCCTGTGACAGGATTCAGTTGGTGCGTGAGTACCATGAGAGGACTGGCCATTGGGGCATCAGGCGGACATTGAACCTGTTGTGGCAACGCCATTACTGGGCAGGCATGAAACAGGATGTGCAAGCAGTGGTCACTCAGTGCCAGACTTGCCAGAGGGTGAAGACGCACTATGCACGGGAGGAGGCGAATCTCACGCCGCTGGAGATCAAGTCCTTCATGTATCGCTGGTCCCTGGATTTAGCGTGGCCCACGAAACGCATCACGAAGGCTGGGAACCAACGCGTCTTGGTCATGATTGAGCACTACACGCGATTCGTCGTGTGCGTTCCAATCCCCGACAAGGAGGCCGCCACCATCGCCAACGCATTTCGCTATCATGTCCTATCCGTGTTTGGGGCGCCTGCAGAATGTTTGGTGGATGGGGGCACAGAGTTTGAAGGTGAGTTCTCTGCTCTATGCGAGCAGTGTCTCATTGACCGGAGAGTGACTTCACCGAGTTCCCCAGAGAGCAATGGCTTAACTGAACGGGTGGTACGCACCCTCAAGTTTTGCTTCAAGAAGATGGCCCTCGACAAGGGCCTGGACTTCGAGTGGGATGAGATGCTCTGGTCACTCGTACTCAGCTACAACGCAGCTAGGCAGCAGTCCACTGGAGTGGCGCCATTCACCTTGCTGTTCGCTCAGGAAGCCACGGTGCCACCGGATCTTCGTGCTCGACCCGAGTTGGACTTTGGGAAGCAGGAGGAGAAGACACTGGCTGATGATCTGTTACAGCGAGCCGCCATCGTAAAGAGGCTCATGGTACATGCAGGGTGCAACCTGGAGATCGCTCAGCACCGCGACACTTTACGGTACGAGCACAGGAGGAGTGGCAGTTACGAGCCGAAGCCGCACCAGTTCAAGGCAGGCGATTTCGTATATATACGACAACAACCGCGCTCTGGCATGGAGGTGGCCACCAAGTCAGCCATCCTGAAGATAGTCAAGGTGCAAAGAGATGGAGTGGTAGTGTTGGAGGACAGCACGAAGCTGCGGGAGAAGAGCACAGTGCAAAGTATTGCGCCATGTCACTTACAAGTGAAAGACCAGTACGACTGCAGTGCAGCCATTCCCAGCAAGCATCTCGCGTGTGAGGTGTGTATGCGGACAGATGGGGAGGCAGCCATGTTGCTGTGTGACACCTGTAACCGTGGTTATCACACGTGGTGTCTGAATCCGGCGCTGGATGGAGTACCTGAAGGGGACTGGCAATGTCCCAAGTGCTTAGGTGGGACTGTGGTGGCAGCTGCCGCCGAGGTGAGCGCGTCAATCGTTGACAAGATGGCGGCCATGGAGCTGCAGTTGAGAGAGAAGCTGGGATCAGATGTGGTATTGTTGCCTGCAGACGTGGGTCCGCATCGTGCAGTGAGGCCGGGACGTGAAGACCCATGGCAGGCGCTGACCTCGCGGCAGATGCTCAGAAAAGAAGGGAGCATGGGGGATCTTCCTGACAGAGTGGCCTGGGGAAACCAGGGGGAGCTCAGCAGAGTGATCACAGAAGTGATGCCAGGATTCTGGCATGAGGGCCATCGCACCATCTTGAGCAGGAAGTGTGCAGAGCAGCACGCTCGCGCGAGGAGTCTCCGCAAGACGTCCACGGTGCAGGCCATGAGCCCCGAGGAAGTGCAGAAGAGAGGAGATGTCACACAACTGAGCAGAGCTCAGGTGAAGATTGCCAGTCAACTGGATTGGGGCTTAGAGTTGGTGATGACAGTTCCTCAGGAGGTCAGACGTTTGGCGCACGAGGTGACTTGGGAGAAGATCACACAGGTATGGGATCCTTGGGCTGGCACAGGTGTCATTGGCAAGGTTATGTCACTGGAGTGGCCTCATCTGAAGGTTATGAATAATGATTGGAATCCGCAGTTGAAGTGGCACGAAGCCCTTAATGCTTTACAACCGGGCAATTATCGAGCCTGGAAGGAGAAGTATGGGGTGTGTGACGCAGTGGTAACTTCACCCTGGTTCGCAGTGCTGGATATTGCGTTGCCATTGGCAGTACTGGCCAGCCGAGTGGTGGCTTGTATTCATGTGCCATCGCACTACATGACAGATATGACAGAAAGCAGGGCACAATACTTTCGTAAGCTGTGTCACGCTGGACGTTTACATGTGATTGGACATTTAGAGCATGGACCTATTGGCAGAAGATGCATGTGGGTCATGGTGTTTCGCAACCCTTTGACAAGAGCCAGGATGTTGCGAGGAGGAGAGGCTTCTGGAGTGGGTATGTTTACCTTCAGCATGGGCAAGTTCGCAATGGATGGCGTTACGACAGAAGATGCTGAGCAAGCTCTTGTCTAATGTCTGTGCTACCAGTGGCAGCTACAGATGGGGGATGTTGAGAAAAAGAGCTTGCACAAGTGGTGAGAAGAGATAAAGAGATATCAAAAATTTTGAGATTTTGTATAGTTACAGTAGCAAGATAACTGTGCAGTCATATAAGGAAACATATGCAAAGTCGAGCTAGTGTTGTATAGGCACTGACAATAAGTAAGACTGTCTAGTAGTAGGGCTAGAGGGTTGTGCTTTGTGTGGACGCTTCGTGCATAAGTTCGCGACAGCTGTCACAAACCACGGCTTATCGTGTACCTCAGCCGGGTTGTGACACTTGCTGTAGCAGTCTCTGTGACGAACGTATGACACGCGCAGTACGATACGCGCAAGGAGTTATGACAGTGACGAGATACGGAAATACGGATGGGTGTTACACTTGTTTGGAGATAGCGAGAATAAGTAGGGCGGCGGAGTGGAGTGAGCCAGACGCTCATTTTTGTTTTGCCTTCGTAACAGTGATTCGGAGAATAGCCAGGACTCGCTTAAGACCGCGAAAACAGCAGTGTTATGAAATAATTAGTGAGATACAGTATTCTTCTACTTGTAAAGATATACATTTGTGGACTTGTCCTTGTGCGACTGCGTCAGAACTGTAATTAACAGTCTTTTTCACTGTTGAGAAAAAGAGCTTGCACAAGTGGTGAGAAGAGATAAAGAGATATCAAAAATTTTGAGATTTTGTATAGTTACAGTAGCAAGATAACTGTGCAGTCATATAAGGAAACATATGCAAAGTCGAGCTAGTGTTGTATAGGCATTGACAATAAGTAAGACTGTCTAGTAGTAGGGCTAGAGGGTTGTGCTTTGTGTGGACGCTTCGTGCATAAGTTCGCGACAATTATGGTCATGCTGAAATCAGCACATGCATGACTAATATTTCGGGCAACAACCCAAGAACTGTAGGGCAACATCCCAAGAACTGTATAGCTGCTTCCTATAAGGATTGCATGCTACCTAATGAGGTATTTGGGCAATTAACAACTGCCTAATAATTCACTCTTCCTCGAGGGGGGAAGTGAAGTGAAATACTGATGAGATATACACACATATCCGAGAAGTTATTTATAACTTATATATATTCAGGATTAATGTGTGATGACACCGATATGGTGATTTCTGATGGATTGCTTTTGATAAGACCACTGCATCCACAAGTAACGTTGAAATCTGTACAACGTTAAACCCACCGTCACTAATAAAGTGTAAACTCGGATGGGAAACTACATCCCAATGACTATAAGTTGACTATTGCTCAGCATTTACATTCTCGAGTAAGGGCGGAATGCTTAACTATATATATAACATATAACCTAATACCATGCTTAATTGCATATCTTTGGATCAGAAGATGATAGTTATATAATGTATATATATATCCCACCTGATACACTTTGGCACTATAGCCATACATAAGAGTGGGAAGGACAGGTGCATCGCTGTAGGACTGGTTGATATAATCCCAGTACCGAAGGCAGGATGTGGCATCCGAATAACAGCTGATAACTGTTGGGTGACCACCATGCAAAACCTTCCAGGCGTAACTCCTTCGTCCTCGGATGCAGGTGAACTGTTCATACAATATGTTGACATCACATGAAAGCATTCTGAGGAATCCCCTGTATATTCATATGAGTTGTCATCACTGAAAATGACACAGGGTTCGAATCGTCGAAATGAGTATAACTCCGATGAATTCATTAGTACAGAACAGCTGCTGAGATTAATCCTCCGGCTGGATTGCAATCATTCACAATCCCTGTACATTCCGGTGACAAAATTTTGCACTGGACTGATCACCACATTTGGTATAATCTGTGATATATAAATCATCAGAAAAAGCGTTGCAATCAGTACAATGTTGTCTAAACTCACAAAGATGAGTAATAGATTTCCTCAGATGTAATGGTAAAAGGCACAATGTGACCTACGCTAAAATCGCGTATGCTCGGGCACTGTATTGTGACCTGCGCTACGATCGCGTAACGCGTATGCATGGACACAAAATAACCCGTGCCGATGACGTGGACACATTCCACACAAACCCCGGTACGAGCGGACAAGGTTGGCTGCCACGTCATCACATCTGAAATCAACAAATTATTCAGAGAGAAGGTGTTGACATCAGTACAACACCATTATACATATAGTCATGAGGAGTTTAAAGAAGACACAGTTCCTCCGATATTGACAACATGGTACACATATTGCCATGCTCTCTGATTATATATTTGATATCCCACAACATACGATGATGGTAATAACAAACCACTTCGCCGCTGGAGGGTAGTGTTGTATTTTGTACAGCACATGCATGGGCACGATGTGACCCACGCTGATGACGTGAATTCGGGCTGCATCCCAAAAACTGCGATGCACCTTCGGTGCAATGAGCTGCATCCCGAGAACTGCTGTCCAGCTTCATCGTAAGCTACCACGTCATCACATATAAGGTCGGACCTCTGTTGTATTTAAACGGCGCCTGACAACCGCCTAGCAATTTACACTTCCTTGAGGGGGGAAGATGACAAGCTAAAAGAAATACAACTAAAAACCAAATAAATAATAAAGACAAATAATACAACAAGTAAGTTGCATCATCGTTGTTTGGTAATCGTGACTATATATAGTCAAACCATGCAAAGCTCCATGAAGTTGACACACATATGTATCGAACATTTCTAAGGTCATCAGCCATGACGTACATATGAGCTCGGATTTTGAAGACCTAGACATTTGTATACATCTGATCTAGCCTGTATCCAGACTAGAGTTGTATATTTGATTCGGTGCAAGCACTATAGCCTCTGCTACCGATGATCACCGAACGAAAGGGCAACCATTCTTGATATTTCATACATATCATCTGATTGGATCATTAAAGGTGCCAAGAGTACTCAATGCAATATGCAGGCTACGGCCTGAGTACCACACCTAAATAGGTCAAAGCCACCGAGCTGACCAATGCAGCATAAATGCTAGCTGCCTTTGAAGACTACATAATAAGTCTATTGCCCTTATGTCTTGAAATGTATTCGTGTATTGGCATCTCTTTGAGGTAGTCATGCCTGCTGAACAAGCCATACCGGTCATCTTGTCTTCATTGATCATTACATATTTGATCATACCGCCATTGAACAATGCCTATTCTGTGAGATTATTATATCACGAGGCATTTCAGTAGTGCACATCAAAAATATGCAGTGCATACGATTGTTTCTACTCTTTGTAGAGACACTCTGCTCTCATTCGTCAATTCTTTCAGAGCAGCAGAGATCATCAGCTCTTCATCCGACCTTCTAAGGTTGAAATGTTTGTCAAATGTATTAATTCATCGGACACCACATCTCAGAGGTCTATCCATCATGGAAGACAGAATCCGTGCAGTCATGGCTATTCAGCCTCCAATATAGCTATCATAGCTATCCAGCCTATGTCCCAACTGTTGGCAAGCAGCCTCTACGCCCCATGGCTAAAGATGGCACGAGCCACTCATGTATTCCATGTGTCATATGAAAATACCCAACATTTCGCCCTATGACCCAGAAGGGAGTCATCTCCTTCAGCAAGGGGAAGTGGGTTATGCTGTAAAATTGACCAGTCTGATCATCATAAAGGTGACAGATTTGAGAAAATCGATTGAAACTTGTATTGAAAATGACTATTCCTTAAGATAAGGTATTGCACCTAAGGGAATAAAGGTTTCATCGTCTGAAATAGGAAAGGAGTTTTTCATTAACTCTACTTCCTGAATCCAGAATCACATAGAAAATATATTCTATCCTGTGCATATAGAAAGTACATTAGATTCAGATTCTGAAGCATACAAGTGGCTACTATCCCGAGATCCTTGTGGGAGGACCTAGAACGCTCTAGATCCTCCCACAAGGATCACTTTTTCATTAATTTATTTAGGCACCCCACGAGCTTTCTACAAGTCAACGCCAAGGAATACTTTCCACATGGGACCTATACTAAGTAGTATGGTGCGTGGTTCGACGAGAGTCCATCATATATGCTCCTAGCTAATACATTTATAGCATGTCCCAACCAAATTTTGAACTGCTGCGGTTTCTAAAGCTTCAAAAACGGGGTGTATCTTCCATAATTTTTTGCCAATCGTGTATCGATCCTTTGCCACTATATACATGATATATCTCAAGGTATGCAGGTATATTAATCATGTTTGGGTCAAAATACGACTTGGGTCATGTATATTGGACACATCACACGAACGCGGTCACATGGGTAAGATATACACACTCCTTAAGTATGGGGACAATTTCGCATTTTGGGCGTAAGTCTTGGTCCATTTTAAGCTTTGAGGCTAGATCTTTGCCGTGGTGAGTACTTCAGTACTTTAATATGACTTCAAAGTCTCCTTGGGATTTTTTGGGGATTTTTTGAACGTTTAGAACTACCGCTAGAGGTTCTAGAATACGATTTTCAGACCCTGATTATGATGGAAATATTGAATTTCGACGGTACTCCACCATATCATGCGCATATGCGGCGATTAATACGGCTAGTGTGATATTAAAGGGCTTACAAAATTAGTTTTGGTGATACCCTCGAGGGTCAACAACATACGCACCAACCCGAGCTCGTGTAACAAGGCCTAGAGTTGTCGGTACCCTAGATCCTTGTGGTAGGATCTAGCATTTTAATTAAAATTCTGTGAAAACACCCACCCAAAACACGCTAAGATTAAAGGTCAAACCATCGACATTTCAAGCAAACCAATGTTATAGATAATTCAAAAGGTTCATAAATATTGCCCCAAAGCATATGCCGGGCCAAGAAATACGACATACAACGTCGCCATACCCATTTGCGCTTGATCCTTGTGGGAGGATCTGGATTAAGGATGGTAGCCACAAGTGGACTTGAATGCACTCGGGTTTGTACTGAGTTGCAATTGCTGTCCAAAGTTTTATTCTGACATCACTACTTATTTGTGGAATAGCATACAATGGTATAAACCATCCACATATAGATTGACATCATACTTGTGGTTTCATATCATTTTGGCACATAAGACACGCATGCTTCATTGAGGAATTATGACTCTTTGAAAGCTCATTCTGGAATGTTTAGAAATTTGTCGCCTTGTCCATTAGGCCACGAAACTTCGGAAAAGCCATGGCGGGACTACTCGAACCCGCAATCTGCAGATACAAATAGTCATCAACAAGTCACAATTCTGTCGACATTGAAATGACACATTCATCATTCATACTTCTTTACCATGACAAGTCTCTGAATAGTGTATGCCCCAACATAAAATGGGCACCATTGAGATAATTTTATGTGATCATGTACCAAAGAAGATTCATATATACATATATCACTAGGCGATGCCAAGTTCTAGTCACAATGAAATGGCATACCAACCATTCATCAAGGACGGAAATTCAGCTCGTAGTACCGTGCTCTCTTTATTGATTTTATCCCCCCCCCCCCTAGAAATAAATTATTATCAGTCACAAACAGTCGCGGCGGAATTGTTATTTATTTACCGGACTATTTGTTTATTTGTTGCGATTCGTTTTCGTAGAAATCTTATTTAATTCCGACTGTTTGCTTTTATTGTTTGTCACATAGACTATGGTCGCATCAATATAATTAATTATTATGTTTGTGGTTTGTTATAGGCCGCCGCGTGTCGTTTGTTACTTTATGGCCTGAGTGCTGGTCCGCCCTATCATTATGACTGCACCCTCTTATAAGCCGAATAGGATTGAGTTTCGGCACATATACAAGCCGAAATATACAAGCGTCCCGTTATGAAAGGCTGTCTTTTTAGGACGATCGACAGCTTCTGCAGCGGACTTGGCGAGAAGCCCTTCATAAAACCTAAGGTAACGCTCAGGAACCGTGCGCTGAAGAGCCGGTGCGGGTGGGCGTCTGACTTCAGGGTCCGGGTTTACGTCACTCGGTTTCACGCATTTCACGAAGCTCGATAGCGTACTCTGTGGTTGGCGTTCTAGAGCGCGGTGCGCAAGGAACATGGTACCCCTCGAAATTTTGGTGCAGACACACCCCTCACCATCAGCAATCAGACCCGTCTTCCGCTTCGTGGCGCATATGATACACAGTGGGTCCATTTCGTGGCCCGAGCGCTTACGGTAACTTTATTTTTTTAATTGGAATTGCGGCTTGTGGGTTGACGTACGTCATTCAGCATCGAGTGTTATTTCTTAATTGGTTTTGTCGATTGCAGTTGTCGCATGGCCGATGACTTTAATTAATTTCCAAACTATTGGTTGTCGTGTCGTGTGTACGTGGCCAAATTTATTTATTAATTGGATTCGTGTCGTTTGACGTCGAGTGACGCGATTTAGAAATTATTTATGGGGTAAAATCAATAAAGAGAGCACGGTAAGTTGTTGTCATTATTACAAACACTAAATCTGTGAGCCTTTTACGACAGTAGAGAAATGATATTCATATTCTTGATTGACTCTCCATTAGCTTCGATACCAAAGTTAGCTTCGGTACCATCACTGATTTCGTTGTTCATTATGACAATCATTATCCAAAAACATTGTCTAAGTTGGGCACACTATTGTGACCCTGAACCAACAATGTATTTGGGCTGCAACCCAAAAACTGCATATTGAATCATAATGAATTGACATTGGCATTTGACAGCATCTGGCATTCGCCACATTCAAAAGCGTCAGGCATGTTGCCGGTACGACGTTGAGAGAATCGGTGTTCATATTGACATTGTTACCTCGAAAGCGCTTGATTCGATGAGTTATCTCAGATTTTATATCGGGGCCATTTTTCACATGACATAATAATTGAATGGCATTCTCCATCACCATCTGATTGGTTTGATACACCTCTTTTTAAAAGGGGAGGAAGGAGTATAGATTTATTCATTCTTCATACAACTGCCAAAAATTGATTTACATCATTTTGATTTTACATCATTGTGATTTTGCTTGGAAGATTAAATAGAGAAATCTTATGAAAAGTTCCAGCATTTGTGTATAGCAGTCATAAAGTTTGATGACACGGTACATCATTCCGATAAAACATCAAATGAAGTCTTTGACTTACTGACACATGAAGTTCACCATGAAAAAATCATAGATGCATATTTCTCCAGCTCTATCATATTATATGAAGGGCACTGACATGGGAGAACGATGGTTTTTTAAATGTGAATAAGCTATATTGTAAGCTTAAGACTAGTACTTGACGACAACAGCCTGAGATGCTGATTGTTGAATTTCAAGAGTTGAAGGATTCGTTGAATCAGCCTTGGTAACATGTGATTTGATTGATGAATTGTTAATATCTATGATTTTCCCCCACATCTAGAGAAGCTGACGCACAAGTTGTTGCCAGTGTCTGAGGGGAAGCATCTGAGCCAAAGGATTGCCAGTTGTGCCATTCAGGCATCGAATTCCATAACAGCAGAGCCGAATAGTGAGATCCGTCGTTCTAGCTATTTGCCCGTCATTCCTTCCAGGTCCATGACAAGAGACAATTCATTAAAGTCATACACCAATGCATAAGTCACATGTATGGTTGCACAGTTTGTATCCGAATGCAACCCCATCGAGGTTAAGCATCTAGACAGCAACTCTGGCCAACAAAAAGCCTTCCTGTCTTCGGATATCTTGAGCATTCTCATTTCCAGCTCCATTGTGGTCAAGGAAGCATCATGCCTGTGCCTCGCCGGGACGCTGATCCTCAAAGCCGCACACTTGAGGCGAGCCTTACGAGACAATGACCTTTGGCCTGTGGGGCGTCAACCCCTTATCAAATCCTGAACACTTGTTAACACCTGGATAAATTTATCATGATGCAACTTAAGTGGGATTATAAGTTCCACATAATCATATTGTCTACGTATGCTGAAGGCATAACTGCCGCATATGGTCACGATAGGTCGTAGCTTCTATAACATTGTGGCTTCTGAGTCAAAAGCTGATAGCCGATGACTTTGGCCAATGATTGCCGACCGAATAATAATCAGGGCTGCATCCCAAAAACTGCAGGGCTGCATCCCACTGCAGGGCTGCAAGAACTGCAGGGTTACATCCCTAACATTTTTACCCTGCATCAAATTGATATGACAGGAGCAGGAAATTGATCCTTCCTTGCTAAGGTGTAGTGAGCCTTGTACCAAATCATACCCTTGCACAGATACGCATACATGCGAGATATCATATATGTGGATAAATAAAAACTGCTATGCTGCCTTTGCCAGACCGTGGTTTGTCATTCGGATCTTATGGCCAGTAATTCCGCAGCTACCGGAATACTGAGGTGGACGGAGTTGTGATCCTGAGTTATGATTGACATACATAACTAAACGAATTTCACATTAGTACGTTGTCGAATCCACTCTATGAAATGTTCGTCAGTGCGCGCGTACCGGACCGATAAAAGGAGATTGGCAGTCGAGTGGGGATTTAAAGTGGACTTATAAAGACCCTCCGATATCTCGTAAGCAGGGCCACTCCGTTTGCATTAAAACAAGCCTTATTCAAAAGGGGCTCTCCATTCTGCCTGTGAACCTACCGGGGAGTAAGCTCTCGGAGGGGAGGAAGGGGTGGATGCACTATATCGCCGTGCATCGTTCGTTAAATCGTCGATCATCGTTCGTTAAATCGTCGATCATCGTTCGTTAAATCGTCGACGGCACGCGCAATATCTCTCCGTAACGTAGACCTCGGAAGATACCCTGAACGCCACTCTGAAATACGAAACGCAATCATGGGGGGCTACATCCTAAGAACTGTAGGGCTATATGCCTAAGGTGAGGGTTTAAAGTGGACTCAGTTCCCCCCGATATCCTAAAACACCTTGAGGGACGCCTCATCGGTGTAAGAAGACTGGCCAGTTGAACAACAAAGACATCAAAGACATATACAAAGGTATGCACCCTATATTGTGAGGTCACAACTCTTCTAAGAGGGGAGATATGTAAGGGATATGACCGATGACATATGTGTCATACGTGTCATACCTATCATACATGTCATACCATGTCATGTCATGTCATATGTCATAATGACATACAGCAAGGCTCTATATCGATATTTCCGATAACAGATACTATCGATATATCGTATTTATCGCCGATTATCGGATTGCAATGTCTAACTATCGATTGTGCAGGTTTTCGTGTTCCATATTTAATTTCTAACAAATTACATATCGAAATGTCCAAGTAATCGATTATTTATCGATTGTGCCGATTATCGATACCGTTTTTCGGATATCGGATTGTATCGATACCGAAAAACCAAACCGATATAGAGCCCTGACATACAGTCGTCGAGTATTGTCAGTACGGTCGACTATGACATGTACACTCATAATGTATGTCATCCACTTAAGGTGAGTGACATCTGTCATCGAGAGGCCAGGTATTGGCATCGAGATGGCGAAGCAAGACAAGTCTTGAAGAACCGAAGTGTTCTGAGAGGACGCGTCTTCGCTTCACGAAGCATGAAATGAACAGCATGCGAGTATCAATGGCTATTTCGACCATCCGATACGGGAAGTTCACCCAATGCCCTCGGGTTCACAACCCGATGGTGGTAACGCATGTGATTGCGTGAGGGCATTGGAAGTATATGAGGAGCATTGGGCTCATGCAAGCACTTCTGGACACCAGAGCGCTGCACTCATACCCCACCAAATATTATCGCGTGCTTGCTACAGTTCAATAGCAACCGCGTCACACATTAGGTTTGCATAGAACCGTGACATCCGAGGTGATCTTGAACATCAAAATCTCAGTTGAAGTGGCATGGGTATGTAAAATCCGATAACGATTTTAGTTGTGTGGCATAGCTAATGTTCGATCATTTTTGGCACTATCAATGCTTACTGTAGATGGTGCACCGTGCACGTACGGTCAAAACTTGCGACGTGGGTGAAGAGGAACTTAGTTCAAGTCCCAAAGATGCCGTAAACCAATGGGCAACTAATCCTGGTATCGATAGGCTACAGTAAACACTCGATTTTAAGAAAACAGGAATTTTAGGTCAGCCTAGCAACTTTCTTATCGTTATATAGAGATCTTAAATATGGAGTGTTATGTGTTAAATATTGTGAAGAAATCAAAAAAGCTGGCTACTTTCTTATTGGCGGGTTTTCTTATTACTGAGTGATTACTGTACGTACCTTTAACGGAAATGATTGAAAAAGTGGTTCTTGTGGCAGGACTGGCCGTGTTTTCAGTCCTACCACAAGGACTACCGGATAGTAGCCACTAACGCGTAATCCGTAACCCGGAATCGCAAATCGAAGCCTCTCTAATATATATATTTTCGACGCCTAACCCGTCGAATTCATCGCAAGTCTAAAAACAAGATTAAATAAAATTTCCCCCCCACCTGTAGGTTTACGTACCCCCTATATTCTTTCCTTCGCATGTACCCATAACCCAAGAACCCGACCAAACGAAAGTGGCATGGCACCCAACCCTAAATCCATCACCTGTAATAATCTTGGAACAGTCGAGTGTGCTTGTTTTAAATACAATTCAGACGTGCGTTTGATGTGCAACGATTCACAGGTTCCATCTTTTGTAGTTATTCATATTCTGCATATACAAGAAATACGACTTGGGGAAATGTTGGAAAGCTTGCTTTGTGCAATTGTTGTTTGAACTTCACGACGGTTCATGGTTCGCCTGAGCGAACACCTTCTGCACATTGGGCGTACCTGATGCTGGGTCCCGCAAGAGCCCGCGCCGGCGCTTACAATTGAGCGAGTAGAACAGCTCGTATCTCAGTGGTACAACAGGTATTTTCCCATCAAAACCTCGGACAAATAGCATTGCCTGTCCGACAAGGTTTGCATCCGCTCGTCTCTCGGGGCATGCTCGAGAAGGCGGACGAGGTCGTGCGGAGACTGACGACTTCGATGAACCGCAATGTAAGGTGCTTGTCAGGTTGGAATGGAGAATCTGAATGCATATCCCAGTGCCGGAGGTGGTCCGCCCAGTGGACCGTCGCAATTCCCTCCAGCTGCACAGATGATGGGATCTCCCGCAGGTATCTTGGGAACCCCTCTCTGCGCTGTCGCAGTCCATGAGCGATTTCTCAGGCGTTTCGTATCCTTGCTGTGTTTACCCTATGCCTCAGGTTTTCGTGTGGCGTATGTCGCCAGGTGCCGTTTCAGCTTATCCTGCAGCCAGCGTGTCCCAAACAGTGCCACCTACGCTGAATGTTAATTTCGCAAGCCTCGACGCACCCATCGACAATAACGAGATAGCGACGGAAAGTTTGCCGTCTTCATTAACGGAAAGGCCTCAGCATGCGTCAACGCGCTATGCACCCAGTTCCATTTCGCCGACGCCCGCGGGCGACATTCCAGCTTACACCTTGCCCACGAATGAATACGGAAGCCAACAGATAGCCCCACCTCTTCGAACCCCTCATGCGGTTCCACCATACCCGGAATCCACCTCCGCGCATCCTGAACAGCCGAGTGTATGTCCCGCATGGACACCGTCGCCTCAATACCCGTCGCGGGAGTCGCGGGATTCGCGCGCAAATTGGACTTCGGCGCACTTCCAGAACCCGCTCCCAGGTGCCCCAGCTTCACCGGCTTCCCTTCTCCTCTCGCGTGTTGATATCCCGGTTCTATTATCTGATGCATGCGAGTGGGTCACCGCGTGCCAGGAAGCGTGCCACAAATGCAGGCGCAGGACTCGCCCTCTGTGGCCTCGGCACGAGACTCGGTCAAGACTACGTTTCAACCCGCCTACCCGAGTGGCGACGCGCGCGTGTCTGAGGGGTTTCTTGGCTGTCCGTCCGTGGTCTGCCCAAAGGGGGCGCTCGAGCCTCTCTCGCTGTCGTTCGCCGTGGAGTGCCACATATCAACGGCGTTTGTGGTGAGTGACTCTCTCACCTGTTCCAACCAAAGAGTGTTCTCGCGGTGTTAGATATCTGAGGGAATCCCTTCCAGGGGATGCGCCCTGAGAAAGCAGCGCCGGATCAGATGGCGCCTTCCTCCAGTGGCTCCGCACCTGGTGACGTGCCGTACACGTAATCTGAACTCCGATATTGCGCCGTCGCTTCATCAGTGCATTTGTATTAGGGCCCTTTTCAAAAGCGCGAGTCAGAGACTTTGAAGCGCGTGTTTCGAGAGCCGTAAGGTGCGCGCGCTCAGCCAACTCGCCGCGTTGTGTTGGGGAAACCCGCCACATTTCATGGGGGAAATTCGCCGCATCATATCGGGGAACCCCACAGCTTGGGAGCAGGAAAGCCTCCGGCCCGGCAGCCTCACTCCACCCTTCCTTCGTTTTAGCGACAGTTCCGCCTTCCCCTGAGGTTAGGTTCACTGCGCGTCGCCGATAGTCCATGGATTCAATCCAAAAAACTCTTCGGCATCGTTGCGAAAGGCCATGTCGAGGTGGGCATATCACAACTTGTAACATGCTTGAGCACTTTTAATCTATCGATTGGGGTCTTCGATTCTGGTGCAGGTATTAACGGGGACTTGGGTATCTCACTTTCGCGGGAAGAACGCAAAAAGAGCCACCTTCATGCTTCCCCTGTCGGAGCAAGTGCAGGTGTGCCCGGATGTCATCCAAGACCTCACGCTAAGAACTAGAGTGCCGTGCAGTGGCCGATGCCGCCGACGTCGAGGGCTTATTTGTGCGTGTGACGCAGGTGACTGATGTTGAAGTGCACGTTGGCGACGCCTTCTACGGCACTCTTGTGGTGGACAAACAGGAAGGTAGGTCAATGCGAGCGCCATATCGTTTCCCATCCTGAAAAGTAAGGTAGGGCCTGCTTACGCACCATATGCACCACCCCTGTCCAGTCACGTATAACCGGTGAAGATCCACAAGAGTGCAGCAGGGACCCTCTTCGCTGTCAGGTTGTGCGTGCTAAACCACATCCGAGCGCCACTGCAACCCCTCTTCTAGTCAGGCCTCGTGCCTAAAACCACATCCGAGCGCCAAAAGCACCGCCCTGCTGTGAGGTCCCGCATGCCAAGTGGCATCCGAGCACTGCGGCGAGCCGCTCTGATTGGCGCCGCGCAGGCGGACCTGCACGTGCGCACCGCAGCGACCTCTCCTTTCACACCTTGCCTATCGAACAGCGTATCGCAGATCGAGTTCTTGTCAGGCCTCGCCTACTAAACGCACACTAAACCATCGGGCCTCGCCTACTAAACGCACACTAAACCATCAGGCCTCGCCTTATTAACGCATACTGAACGCATACTGAACCATCGTTTACATCACAACTGGGTCATTGTGTGGGCCTGACTCGTGCTTGTGGCAGATTATCTGTGTGTCACGTCCAGTTCCAAGGCACCAGGCACTGCCATGTCCTGCTGTTGGTAAGGCTGGGGTGTGGGGAGTCTCCAGAGCTTGGGGCAGATGAGATGGGTTTCCGGCCTGGGGCCCGGCCTCAAGCCCCCTCAGATGGTTCATACTTTTCACTGCCCATCCCCCAGGTGGCGCCCCATTGCATCCTTCCTCGACCTAGTCCATACAATGCATGTTATCTTCCATCAGTAATCGTTTACCAGAAGATAGTGAGAAATCAGAAATTAGTCGACAGTAATGAGAACCTTTTGTTATTTGTACAACATTTTACACACACACACCTCCCACACCCCTCCCACCCCCACACACTAGTGAGCTCCGATGATACGATGATAAGATGAGTGTCCCGAAGTATGTGCTGAATCCTTTGATCCCCGGCGTGGGTACATAGTGCAGCCGGTCTTCTGCGGCTACGGTGTGCCAAAGGAGTCGGTCCAAGGATAAGTACACACACATATATATACATGTTACATACTACGTATTTTGTGAGGGAATATATATATGTGTGTGTTATGGTGTAGGTGCGCGCGCACATATGTGCGCCAATTTGGTACAGGTGCGCTAACAGTGATAAAGCGCACGTTATAAAACCGTATAAACCAACCACGGTATCAATTAACACATCGTGAAATACGCCAAGTTTAAGATACTCAATATCGTGGGTGTTTTGTGTGGTTTTATAGTGTACGATTTGCCGTTGTTAGCGCACCTGTACTGCAATCGGCGCACATATGTGCGCCGCGCACCGACACTATAACATATATACAACGAGGACTTACTTGTATATATATATAGAGAGAGAGAGAGAAAGTATACATATACCATGTGGTATCTATTTTTGTGTGCTCCCTCTTGGGTTCCCTCACCCCGCTGCTTAGCTCAGCCCCTTCTTTGCCTCAGTGCTCTGCCCACTGAAGTGCGCTGTGCACAAATTCAGTTTGTTTAGCTCGCAACACCTGAAGCTTCTATCCTCCTTTGTTCAGCTTAGTGATTTGTTGCTTAGTAGTTTTTCCGAGTCCCACCATCAGCTTAGCGTCTCCATCGATGTCCCCCCCCGTTGGCTAAGAGTTCCCTTCCCCTTTCTAGACCGTTCTGGGCTCACTGAAACCCCCCTAGACCGTTCTGGGCTCATTGAAACCCCCTTGGAGCCGTTCGGCTCATTTGAAACCCCCCTTAGACCGTTCTCGGCTCATTGAAACCCCCTTAGACTGTTCCACGCTCATTGAAACCCCCTTAGACCGTTCTCGCTCATTGAGACCCCCTGAACCGTTCTTGGCTCGTCGAAACCCCTTAAACCGTTCTCGGCTCCGCCCCAAGCCTTAGATAGTTCTCGGCTCATTGAAATCCCCTGGAGCCGTTTCTCGGCTCATCGAAACCCCCTTAGACCGTTCTCGGCTCATTGAAACCCCCTTAGACCGTTCTCGGCTCAGTGAAACCCCTTAGACCGTTCTCGGCTCATGAAACCCCTTAGACCGTTCTCGGCTCATCGAAACCCCCTTAGACCGTTCTCGGCTCATCGAAACCCCCTTAGACATAGCCTCAGTCCCCCGCTGTGCTCAGTAGACCGAGCCATCGTACTTTTCTGCACCCCCTGCTTGCTGTTTTATTCATCTCCCTTGTACGTAGTGCTGGCAATCCGTGTGTCACCGTCAGCTCATGCCCCCCGGCCTAAGTCCCACAAGCACAAGCACAACAATTCGGCTCTCCGATGTTGATGTGGTCGCCTGCACACTGATGTTGGGCCGCAGATCAAGCGCAAGCAGCATATCCGGGTGACCGCTCGATGGCTGCAGGACCTGACGTTTCACGAAGGTGAGATCCGTTATTTCAGTGATTACTACTGCAACGGCAATGTGCAAAATGAGCGCCCAATGCCTCTTAGTTTTGGTGGGCTAATGGGCGGAGCATGCGGTCATAAATTACATGATGGTGCTATACATCGGTTCCCCTAAGAAATCAATGATTTCTGCGAGGGGTAAGGGGCTGTATGGTGCGAACCGGTTGGAGATCAAGGGGTAAGGGGTGTTCTTATCCGATCTTCGGGGGGATTCTTATGGGGTGTTCGGGGGGTTCTTATCCGGTCTTCGGGGGTTCTTCGAATTTTCGGCAGGTTACTACTACATGCACCTGCCGACAGTGTTGCCTCAAAGCGTGGTGTCTCGCAGCGAGAGCAGCATCATCAACGTGTCTTGTGTAGTCAACACCGGGACCGCAGGCGAGTTCGGGGATTCGAGACTGGCCAATCGCCGCCCCTCCCGTCACCACGCCAGCAGGGATGCCTGCTTTGTCTCCCGAGTTGCCCTTCGTCAAGTGTCCCGGAATGAGGGCCAAATAGCGCATTTCGTATCAGGGGCTCCCTTCAGGGGCTCCTTTCAGGGGGCGCTTGGTCAGGCCGTTGGCGCTGCTTTGCGCTTGTGATTTTAGTTTGGAATCTCCGAGAGCTGCATGGCAATGCCACAGCAAGCAAGCGGACCGCGGATGTTCAGATGCGCATTTCCTGTGCTGCACGCTCAATTTTTGAAAATCTTAAATCGGCGTGGACGGGTATAAACTGAGCATGCTGTCGGTTTGTCGCGCGAGCATTGGCCTGGCGTGGGGAAGCCTGGCTTGGTGAACATTTGCCCAAAGGCTACAACGCAGACCCTTCCGGGCTTGGCCGCGTGGGCCGGCACAAAGAGCGAGTTCACTCAGACACGTCGGAACTTCTGCATTGCTGCATGCTACACAAATTTGCCGGGGCCCTGGCTTGAAACCTACCTAGACACCCCCGTAAGCCACATGTTGTTTGGTCGTCAGATACTGCTGGGGTTCTGGGAGCTGCCGTGCGCGCTGAGGCCGGGCCTCGGTCCTCTGACTGTCCTTCCGTAGTTTTCAGAGCTCTCTGCAGCCGGTGACGGCATAGCTTGGCTTCCTAGCTCTCAGACAGACACCTTGTAATAACAACAACGTGCCGCCGCCGTGAAAGGGGCTGTGGGAGACTGGGGTTGAGGCGCGGCGGCCAGAGCATGTTCACTACACGTGTTCAGAGCACGCGTACATGGTTGACCGCCAGGGCCCAGGACAGCTGGTGATGCACACAGATAGAGCACGGATCTGGCTCAACTACCACTACCATCTGGGTTATCAGGTGCCTCCAGACTCTCCGCCGCATTCTCGCGAGCATCCATGGCTGGCCTCCTGCAGAACAGCTGTCAAAGCCCTTTGGCCTGCAGAGCCCCGTGTGACCGCACGAGCGGGAGCTAGGGGCATCTAGATACTGCACATTGGGATCAGGCACAGTTACGCTGGCCCAAATGGTTCTTGGTCGCTGCTCCTGGCGCTCGCTTCCTGCGCAGTGCCTTACCGCTGCTTCGACCTCGAGTCCGCCAGGAGCTCCCTTCTTTTTGGGGTGATGGTTCGGGTAACTTCGGTCAGCGTTCCTCGCGCCGCACGATACCCCATGACGCGCAGTTCCGCGGGCGGCCGGCATTATTCGGGATTGATCCACTCTGGCGCCACTGATGTGAGCAAGCGCGCCCGGCGCCGTCGATGTAGGCCGGCAGGCCGGTCGCAGCGCTGAACCAACGGATGCGGCGCGCCGCAAAACGTGCAGCTGTTCGCACAAACGAGCTCCCAGAGCGATCTTCGAGGCCCTGCCTGTGCGCTGTGGCCAGCCATCTCTAACCGATGAACAATGCCTTGTGATGCGCCGCGCGCAGCGTTCCCCCAGCCGCGGGCCGCAGCTGCAGGAGGCAGGAAGGGTTGTCAGAGAGCGGCGTCGTGTTGTGCGGTCTGCAGGTCTGGTCCGAGGGCATCCTGGCAAGCCTCAACGTGCAGCGCCCCCACCCTTCAGCACCTTCCTTCCCCGGTGTGAACTCCCGTTGGGTGCCTCTCGTGTGTCTGGCAACCCCTGCCGGCTCTGTGCCACGTTGGACCTTATTGTAATCATGCGTGTGCATCCAGCCGGCCTGTGTGTCCACGGCCGGGGGGCCATGGCCCGCGTGCGCACATGTCCCAGAAATTCTCCCATGCCTTGCTCCCATGCCTCGAGAGATCAGCCTTTTTGCTGCAAGCGATGACCCCCATGTTGTGACCAATGCGCCCCTGACCATGCCAACTGCCCCCATCCCTGTGACTGTGACCAATGTGTCAGTGCTCCTGACCATGCCAATCACCCCCCATCCCCCGTGATCAGACCAATGCGCCCTGACCATGCAAGCACCGCCCCCCATCCCCGCGTGACTGTGACCAATGCGCCCTCGACTGTTAATCGCCCCCACTCGTGACTGTGACCAGTCGCGCCCTGACCATGCTAACTGCTCCCCATCCCTTTCGTGTGACTGTGACCAATGCGCCCCTGACCATGCCACCGCCCCCATCCCCGTGTGATGTGACTAATGTGCGCCCCTGACCATGCCAACTGCCCCCTATCCCTTCGTGACTGTGACCGGCGCCGACCATGCCACCGCCATCTCAGGTGATCGTGACCAATGCGCCCTGACCATGCACCGCCCCCATCCCCGTGATTGTGACCGATGCGCCCCCTGACTATGCCAACGCTCCCCATCCCCGTGACTGTGACTAATGCGCCCCCGACCATGCTACAACTGCCCCCCATCCCCCCGTGACTGTGACCGGGCGCCGACCATGCCAACTGCCCCATCCCCGTGACTGTGACCAATGCGCCCCTGACCATGCCACTGCCCCCCATCCCCGTGATTGTGACCGATGCGCCCTTGACCATGCCAACTGCCCCCCATCCCCGTGACTGTGACCGATGCGCCCTGACCATGCCAACTGCCCCCCCATCCCCGTGACTGTGACCAATGCGCCCCTGTCAGGCTTGTCTTTTGCCGCTCGATCGCTTCGCGGAGTCGGGACTGACGAGAATGTCAACTCGTCCATATCGTCTTGGTGGTAAGTTTGTTCTTCGTCGCGAAGCTTTGTCACTAGAGCACATCTCAACTGTTCAGCCTTGTTCCTTGTGCGACGCACATCTTGTGAAGCTGGAACGATGTGTGCATTTGGAGTGTCGGGAGCAAGTGCTTCCACCATGTCATCGCCAACATCTGGCTTCCGGAGACCATGTGTTGCCCACACCTGTACGTTGTTACAAGCCATCCATTACACATAATAGGAAGAGCAATAATAGATAGCGCACAGCAAGCGAGGGATATCCACACGTACCAACGATTCCCCAAAGTTCATGTTATTGAGAAAATATTTAGTGGCATTGCAAACATATATCATAATCTGATTTCACACTATGCCACTTAGAGCGAGCCGATGATCCCTTTTTCGCATGACGCGCGAACAGATTTTTAGTGTTAATGGACCAAAATAATGTATGCAAGCCTTAATGTCCATACTAGACTATGTAATATATTCGTTGATAAATGCTATCAAAGACTGGCAGGGAATTTATCAACGAATATATTGCATAGTCTAGTATGGACATTAAGGCTTGCATACATTATTTTGGTCCATTAACACTAAAAATCTGTTCGCGCGTCATGCGAAAAAGGGATCATCGGCTCGCTCTAAGTGGCATAGTGTGAAATCAGATTATGATATATGTTTGCAATGCCACTAAATATTTTCTCAATAACATGAACTTTGGGGAATCGTTGGTACGTGTGGATATCCCTCGCTTGCTGTGCGCTATCTATTATTGCTCTTCCTATTATGTGTAATGGATGGCTTGTAACAACGTACAGGTGTGGGCAACACATGGTCTCCGGAAGCCAGATGTTGGCGATGACATGGTGGAAGCACTTGTTCCCGACACTCCAAATGCACACATCGTTCCAGCTTCACAAGATGTGCGTCGCACAAGGAACAAGGCTGAACAGTTGAGATGTGCTCTAGTGACAAAGCTTCGCGACGAAGAACAAACTTACCACCAAGACGACATGGACGAGTTGACATTCTCGTCAGTCCTGTGATGCGGTGCGCCAGTATGGTGTCCGCAATACGGAGGTGGGCCGAGTTAGAGGCAGGCACGGGTACAGGCGCGCGGCTCTGTCCTGTGATCAACGCTTGTAGGCCGGGAAGCCACATGCGTGCGCGGGCCAGGGAGTGAATGGGGGCACGCGGATGTGAAGGATGCATGCTCGCGGGTTGGGCAGAGGTGGAGGTTGTGGCGATGGGGGTGTGAGACGCCAGGCGATGAGGGCAAAGGAACGTTCTGTCTGACAGTCTCACCACCTGCCCCTCTTCTAGTGCAGGTGCGCCTGCATCTGTGCCCCTCTTCTAGTGCAGGTGCGCCTGCATCTGTGCCCCTCTTCTAGTGCAGGTGTGCTTGCATCTGTGCCCCTCCTCTAATGCAGGTGTGCCTGCATCTATGCCCCTCTTCTAGTGCACGTGTGCCTGCATCTATGCATGCACACCTGATGCATTTCCCCTTGCAGTGTCAGGCCCGCTCTCCGTGAGTGTCGGGCCCGCTCTCTGCGAGTGTCGGGCCCGCTCTCTGCGAGTGTCAGCCCCGCTCTCCGCGAGTGTTAGCCCCGCTCTCTGCGACTGCCAGCCCCGCTCTCCGCGAGTGTCGGGCCCGCTCTCTGCAAGTGTCAGGCCCGCTCTCTACGAGTATCGGGCCCGCTCTCTGCGAGTGTGGGGCCCGCTCTCTGCTCTTGCCGGGCCCGCTCTCTACGAGTGCCATCCCCGCTCTCCACGATTGTCGGGCCCGCGCTATGCGAGTGTGGGGCCCGCTCTCTGCTCTTGCCGGGCCCGCTCTCTGTGAGTGTCAGGCCCGGTCCCTGGGAGTGTCGGGCTTGCATTCTGTGGCCTATGTATGGGGCCTCTGCATACTTCCGTCACTGCGACTGCTCACTGCATCAACCAGGGGCTCGGCTCATTACCTCGCGTAGTGCCAGGGCCCAGCACGTGGTGGGGTCATCTCAAGGTGCTCATGTTGAACTCAGGCCTGTGACAGTCAGGGAGAGCTGGGGGTTAGATATCACCAGTTGTCAATTAGCTGCCTACCCGGACCTTGGTGGGGGCGGGGGGTCCAACTCACGTGTCACTCGGCGGGCGCCTCGGCAGCATCCGTGCATGGCTTTCGCGGTGTCTGCGCAGTGGCGGCCAAGAACAGCGATCTATTACCCCTGCCCGGCTGGCTCAACTTGGAATATGGCGAGGGGTGGCTGGCACGTGCAGAGCTTTGCCCGGAGCGTGGTCTTCCTGCTCGACATCAGCCGCTCGATGACGGGGGAGCCTTTGGAGGGGGCCAACGCGCGGTGTGTCATGCCATAGGTCAGGTATGACATCAGCCGCTCGATGACGGGGGATCCTTTGGAGGGGGCCAAGCGCGCGGTGTGTCATGCCATAGGTCGGGTATGACATCAGCCGCTCGATGACGGGGGAGTCTTTGGAGGGGGCCAAGTGCGCTCAATGTGCCCGGCCATTGGTCAAGTGTGAGCACGGCTCGAGGCTGATAATAGGTTTTGACAGGCCGAGCCTTGCTTGTCTTCTCAGGCCTGCTCACGGCAGATCCCGGGATCCTCGTGCAGCTCTGCTCGGCACCTCTGCTGCATGGATCCGCCTTGATGCAGGGAATAGGCCGGCCCTGGCATAGCCGTGTGGCATTTTGGGAAAATACCGTGCTAAGTGGCCGCTCCGAAGGCAGTCTGAAAAACAACGGCAAGGCCTCGAGATGGTGTGCACGCAAAGAACTGGAAATGGCACAGACTCGTAGCTTCAAAAGGCTGTCTGAAACCGCAATGGATTGAAACTGAGATCCAATCCAGAGAAAGACAGATTGCAGCTGCGAAGTTCCATGGCGCGCATCAGTGTGGGCTCTCCCCGGGGCCTTCGTTTGCGCAGCTAAATGCGTACGACCAGCTGAACGTGGTGGCGTATGACGACAAGCACACCTTCTTTAGCGACCCCTCACGGCACACTCCGCTCATTCAGGCCACGCCCCAGACCGTACACCACGCCATCCAATGGGTGACCAGCCTCCAGGTTGTCGCCAGTCTTCATCCCCTGTTCGCCGCACGATTTTTTTTCTGTTAAGCCTCACACTATCCACGGTGCATGTTGCACGCCGCCAATGTTCCGTTGCGCATCACACCTGCCACCTGGCACTTGGGATGTGGCACGTGATAGTCATCCCGCTGCAACTGAAGAATACCTGCAAGCAGGCGCGCGTTGTTGTATTGCACGGGGGTGTGCGGCGCAGGGTAAGTGACGCACACGTGATTTAAATCTAGCATTGCACAACTTTATACCACACAACCAGAAGCGACACCGTGCGCGCGGCAGGGCGCGCGTGTCGATGCCGAGTGACGCCTCCCTTGCCCGAGAGAGAGCCCCTCTGAGGGGGCTGTAGGAGGGGTTGCGGTGGGCCACGTGACTAAATAGGTGGGAGGCCTTACCGACATTTTCACTCCGTTCAAGCGGGCCATCGAGCTTCTACAACAGGCGTCGCAGGGAGTGCCGTACATCTTTTTGATCACCGACGGTTCGGTGAAGTGCGACCCTGCCTGAGCCCTGCGCCGGTCATACCAGCGAGATTAGCCGTGTCCATGCATACCTGATGTTTCCTCCACATTTTGCACCTTCCTCCATCCATGGCACTCGCTCAAATGGCAGGCCCGGAGGCACTCGGCTTGAGGTGCCATGATTGTGCGGGCCGCTGTGGGCATCTGTGCAGATTGTAGCACTTACCTGCACCGGGTTGCCATGCCCCTTGTGTCCTTGGGGGGGGGCGAGCCCCGAGTGTCCGAGCCTGCATGTGCCGTCGAAGTGATCGAAGCGCTTCAGCCGGAATGTGGTGACTCGGCTGCCATCTGTCAGGAATGAGCGGCAGATTTGTCGCTTTCTTACGGACGTGACGCAGAGAGACGGCGTGCACCGAACGCCGCGCGTCTCCACCTTTGGGATCGGGGAGTACTGCAACCACTACTTCATGAAACAGGTATAGACCCCCTGGCCGGCGCCCTTGATTGCCGCCCCCACATATCACACCCTGTATATGCTAGCACAGCAATTCTTTTCATTTGGTCACTTATGTTGTCGGCCGGTTCATCGGCTACTGTGTGGTCCTCCAAAAGCGCCTCCCTATCTCGAGGAGGGGCTTTTCTGCTGGCATTAGTTGCTCAAATATTCTTTTTATGCCATCGGACGGCCGTGAAGCGCCCTTGGAGAACACAAAGATATCCGAGCGATGAGTCTTCAAGGATGGCTTAGACATGTTCACCTGTTGGAAATGGTGTTTATGCCGCACATGCGTGTAAGCTATCTTCCGAAGGGGGAAGTTTTGTTACGATTAAGTGTTTTCACCTTGAAGCTGTTGTTCAAAGCATGCGTAGAAATGTACACTTTGATGAATTGTTTTCATTGTTCCATTGTTTCTACATGTCCCGTTTAATCGCACGGCTATGCGCATACTTATGCACGATTTTTCAAGTAAGCATCAAGCTGCAATTTTAATTGATTACACGTACGATCACATGCGGTATATACTTATAGATCGACAATACCTGTACGATTACATGCAATATATACTTATAGATCGGCATTACCTGTAGGAACGATAATATATAAACTCCTTTCCCCATTCCTAGATATCACCGTTGTTGACAGCATCAAACCAAATTATGAAGTCGTAGGTTGAGTCGTTGATCAGCCGTGTCGCCTTTATTTATGTTCTAATACTAGGAAGTATATGTAATCATTGTTTCAGTCAATTAGCATATTTCTCAACAAGCAGGGCATGGTGAGTGAAAAGCAAGCAAGCAAGCAAGCCTACATCTCAGTGGTTTCCTATATTTGAGGTCAAATTCAGAGTTTTGTATAATGCTGAATGCAGTGTATCTGAAGGTCTCGAGATCATTTCATATGCTTGTCACAATTCATGTGGATATGTGCGTACCAATGACACACGGATAACTTTTCTACGCACTTTAGCACCTACGCACTTTAGCCCCCACCTCATAAAAATCCCCGACAAAAATCATGACTTAAGGAATATTTGACAGTAGAACGTTCATGAGGGTCACAAACACGATCGATATGTGTGTCTAGTGAGTTCCTGACTCTCGAACATATATTTATAGGGAGAAGTATCAAGTTAGATCTTGTGTGTATACTCTGACAAGTTTTGGCTCCATGGTGGCGCATGTGTTGTGTTTTGAAGCAAGTCCCTGTTGGCTCGCGTAAATTTGGAGTTGCCTAAGGGATTGCATACTCCGCAATTCTAGAACACTCGTTACGCGTAGGAATTATTTATATCGAGGAATTTGCACACTCCCAGACCGCACAACCTCTAGCTTCAGTTCGCACGAGCACTTTAGTCACTATCCCTTACTGCCTACCATCGTCTCGCGAGATTAGCACAGTCAAGGCCTGATGCACAGTCAAGGCCTGATGCACAGTCAAGGCTTGATGCACAGTCAAGGCTTGATGCACAGTCAAGGCCTGATGCACAGTCAAGGCTTGATGCACAGTCAAGGCCTGATGCACAGTCAAGGCTTGATGCACAGTCAAGGCCGGATGCACAGTCAAGGCCTGATGCACAGTCAAGGCCTGATGCACAGTCAAGGCCTGATGCGGCGACTATCCTCTGGCTTCGACTCGTCTCGAACTGCACATGCATGCTCCGCTCAAGTCCCGTGAATGCCGAGCATGGAGGTTCTGGGTGGGTGCTCGGGGCGATCATCGGGGGCGGGGAAAAGGACAGCTGGCGACGATTGGTCGTGGACTGTGCGGTAGCGCGCTGAGCTCGCAGTGCATCGAGCTGCAGATGCAGAGCATGCTCACCGCCATGGCTCACCCGGTTCTTACTGAGATCATGCTGGGTGAGCCCCTGCCACCCTCATCTCTCGCTCACCTTTCTCGCGCCAGCCACTGCCGCTTTGACAGGCGAGCCACGCTGTATTTCCGATGCTGCCTTTCGCATATCGTCAGCTTGTTGCGAATTTCTGTGAATGGGTGTTTACGCAGATGAGCAGAGCCCGGGGATGAGCCGAGGCGGTGCAAAAGAGCCGAGCTTAACCTCTCCATTTTGAATACCTTTGCTGTCAAACCCTCTCAGGGTCCCGGAGAGAATTCAGCGTTTCCTCTCGATCCGAGGGTCCAGAACTTTAACCTGGATCTGATATTTTGATCTGCTATTCAATCGAATCCATTCCAAGCATGGGCGTGCATTTAGACGCATCTCAGGTGGGATGGGGCGGACGGCGCAGGCATCTCAGGCTTGCCGGAGGGCTGTGAAATGTATCCTTACCCAACCCCAGATCTGTTCTGTGGCCACCCCATCGTGGTCTCCGGCAAATTCCGCGGAGAATTTCCTCCAACCGCTATTCTTGCTGGCAACCTCCCGAGTGGCAGTCAGCATCAGCAGGTTTGCCTTGGACCACTGCAATAAGCTCCACCGTGGCACGTGCCAATGGAATCACCACTCTGGAAACGCTGATTAGGCGAAGCAAAAGCATCGTTGCACGCTGGGAAGGCATTGTCACTCGCATACACGTGGGGAAGGGTTGGGAACAGACCGTGTATACAACAACTGCGGCGACGATGCCACTGGACATGGTGTTCGTGAGGCAGCGCATGGACATGCTAATGGCGGCGGCCTGGGTCGAGGATGACGCCGCGCTGCGCCAGCAGGTTTCGCCCAGTCCAGCTCCGTGCCGTCTTATGGGAAGGCCGTTTGCCCTTGAAGCGGACTGAAGCAGGCTGCATGCGATGCCTGTGAGTCGGACTGAAGGGAGGCAGTGGTGGTTGATGTTTGATTCAAGAATCCCACTTTGACGCTCGTGTCGCTTTCGGTCATTCACTCAACACGTAGCTTGCATTTGGCGCAGGTCATTCAGATGAGCATCGCCTCCGGAGTTCCTTGTCAGCACACCCGTATGGTCAGCTTCGAGACTACCCCCGAGGAGCACCGTCAACTCAAGCACGACCGCAGTAAAGGCAGAAGCAGCCTGCTCTCAAAGGTTATGCCTCGACCTTAAGTGCGGTTACCACGCACGTCCAACCTCGTGTGTACTATCGGATCACCATGAATAGGAGCCATGAAATATCAGGTATCCTCCTTGCTGGGGACACAATTGAAAAGCGTAACCACATCGAATGATGAGTCGAGGTTGTGGATTATCACGTGAGGTGTCTTTCAGCACCCATCAGGAGCGTAGGATGGTATGCCATTGATGCGATGGCATTATGGTATGACTGGCACTCTGCCCACGTGTTTGCAGTTCCTTGATCGAGTGTGCGCAAGGAAGGCCTGTGTTGACCCCATTTAGTGCTTGAAACCATGCCCACAATTCCACCTCGTAGCAGTGTCCTCTGGCGTTGTGATGGGTATATTAGCTGATTTCTTTCGATCAATTTGATCCTTCGTGTGCATGCAGATAGACAGGGTATTGAGAATTTTCCCTCAGGATCGACTGTGATTGTCATCATGTTGCTCATGCGCGATATGCACTTGGGACTCGCACTTTGAGGACTTTGCTTCGCTTGACATTCTTGTTCAGTGCAGTAATGCCAAAAAGCATCTACCAAGATTGGACCCAGGTGTTGTCGGTTTACCTATCTCTAACCAATGCTATTGTTGTGTTTTACCATTGATTCCCAGGTGGCGATTGGTGGGGCAGCTAGTGTATTAGTGTTAGGATGCGCAGCACGAGGTTTTGGAGATGTGAATGCGTCTCTTCAGAACTTGCCATCGAGCGACTCCATGAATCAGCTTGGCGCCAATGCATTGGACCCAGTGGCAGATGCTCTGTCCAGCATCGATCTTCCAGATGGAAGCTGTTGCGATCCTATTGCTGATGCGGTCGAGCCATGTGGGCTTGACACATGTATCGAGAACATCACAGAGCTTTTGGATGCTTTGGTCTGAGGACAAAATGGATATCAAGGCATGGACGGAATTTCAGGATGTTTACCAAAATAGAGACCACATGAGTTACATGCGAATCCCAAACTGCGATTAATTGCGCCCCATGCATGTCAATCCCGTCCGGTGTGTTATTTTATATTTTATGCATTGCCGAATGAGGCCGGCGCTGTGCCCGTGTGGATATTACCCTGGATCTGGGAACAGCGCCGCTCGGCACTCGGCGCACTCGGAACCCATCACCACCAACAACCTACATCATGCTCTGCGCCCACAATCCACCCCAAATAGTATATAAATCACTCCAGAACGTACTAAGATTATTCAACATTTTTACGATTATTCAAATATATAACGTGGATCACACACCACATCGTACAGTGGCGTTCTTGGGCATACAAAGTGCAATCTGACGGACACAATGCTAACAAAAATGTTTTACTTATAAAATAGAAAAACACCACAACGAATAAGAGTATAGTATGGCATAATTATTAATTATCCACCATGCGCCGGACCGGCGGAGCCGAGGGTTCCATAATTAGTAGTAGGGAGCGGCCCTTATTATCGAACATTGTCGAGGAATTTTATAATCGTGTTGAAGAATTCGATTCCTTAAACCCTAGTTTCGGTGTTTTATTACTTGAGCCGTATTAACTAATTATGTAGGTGTGCTACCTTAAGCGATAGTTTGAGGGTCAAGATGTCTTCGGATCAGTATTTTGACATGACATTAGGGAAAGATCGACTCAAGAACTTGATAACATGGGTCTCCAAATGTTCAAAAGGACCTTCGAGGAAGCCCCTAGCAACTCTTTAAGCGGATTTGGGTACAGCCAGCTTAGCAAAGGAATCGTATACAATAGCGTAGCACTTCCCGACGATATCGTGTACCATTCCCACGATATCGTGGGATTGGTACACGATATCGTGATCAACTCCACGATATCGTGGAACTGGTACACGCTATCCTGTACCAAACCCACGATATCGTAGTACTACACGATATAGTGTGCAAAAACGACGAGATTTATACCGTGTCCATAGGAATCGCATCGCCTTCTTCTGGTCTCGCACACGGACCTCTGAGCCACAAAAATACAACGAATGCAGACCTCGTTTCGACTGCGCGGAACACAGTGTTCGATGAAAATATGCCACTACTCTATATGTCATTTTAGGATTGATAACAGATTCAGAGAAATTGGGTATAAACATATAGCAGGAATATAGCGTAGATATTCTCTAACGACTGACTTGAACGACTGCGGCGCACGTGAAAATTTACATCGTTCACAACGCAAATGCGAGACAGAGAGGTGAAATGCGATTGAAATCAGTTTGGCCATATGTTTACGTGTACGAATAAATTTTGCCTCGTAATGTCTCATTACAAAGTGCCAATCAGGCTATGGACCGAGACCTGACTGATGAGACTTTCGGATAGGGCGGTCGGACTAATTTCATCGTTTACCGTTATTCTTATCAGCACCTATAACATCCGGTGCCAGTTGAAAAAACACTCCGTTGCATGCTCCTCTAGATAGCAGTTCTCCGAGTCGACACGAGCGCTAGGGCTTCGGAATGTTATTATTTTGGAATAGAAAAGTGACAATCCTGGAATAGAAAATAGAAATTTTATTAATTAATGCAGACTGAAAATTTTATACCGTCCCTCGAAAAATTATTATAACAATGATGCCAAAGGGATATATGTATATCGGGAAATATTGGGGAAAATTTTCGTTTTTTTTATTCGTCCACGAAAAAGACGATATGTGGCAGTTCAATTTCATAGTTAAATTTTTTATGCAAATTTCTTGAAGCGGTGAACAAATTCCTAGATATAACATTTTTAAAAATTTGGTACCTTCGAGCAGTCACTATATGCAATGCCTTGGGGGCAAGGTCAATAAAGCCCTGACTACCTTGGGGGCGAACATCGCTTTGGGGGAGAGGGCCCCAATTCCGGACAAGGATTTTGCCCCCCCTAGTAGCACATCTTTACGTTTAGGGGGGATAACCCACCCCCTAGCAATTTACCCCCCCCTAAGAGTTCCCTTAAGTGTGTATTTTTCGGAAATTCTAGGGGGGTTAGCGACCCCCTCCCTAGCAATACGCCTAAACCCCCCCGCCTACCAAGACCGTGTCCGGAATTGGGGCCTCCCCCCCGCGAACAATGCTCGCCCCCCCTTGGGAATAAAGAAAAGAGGCGGAAGGGCGGGAAGGGGAGAAGGGGGAAGCCTAGAAAAAGGGGGGAGGGGGGGAAAGGGGGGGGGGGGAAAGGGGTACAGTGAGGAGGGAAAGTAGGGGAAATGCGGGAAAAGAGCAAAAAGCGAA
>LGRX02000817.1:38323-52914 GCA_001247695.2 Cymbomonas tetramitiformis
GAGAGCGCTTCCAGCGGCGAGAGCGCTTCCAGCGGCGAGAGCGCTTCCAGCGGCGAGAGCGCTTCCAGCGGCGAGAGCGCTTCCAGCGGCGAGAGCGCTTCCAGCGGCGAGAGCGCTTCCAGCGGCGAGAGCGCTTCCAGCGGCGAGAGCGCTTCCAGCGGCGAGAGCGCTTCCAGCGGCGAGAGCGCTTCCAGCGGCGAGAGCGCTTCCAGCGGCGAGAGCGCTTCCAGCGGCGAGAGCGCTTCCAGCGCCGAGAGCGCTTCCAGCGGCGAGAGCGCTTCCAGCGCCGAGAGCGCTTCCAGCGGCGAGAGCGCTTCCAGCGGCGAGAGCGCTTCCAGCGGCGAGAGCGCCTCCAGCGCCGAGAGCGCTTCCAGCGCCGAGAGCGCTTCCAGCGCCGAGAGCGCTTCCAGCGCCGAGAGCGCTTCCAGCGCCGAGAGCGCTTCCAGCGCTTCCAGCGCTTCCAGCGCTTCCAGCGGCGAGAGCGCTTCCAGCGGCGAGAGCGCTTCCAGCGGCGAGAGCGCTTCCAGCGGCGAGAGCGCTTCCAGCGGCGAGAGCGCTTCCAGCGGCGAGAGCGCTTCCAGCGGCGAGAGCGCTTCCAGCGGCGAGAGCGCTTCCAGCGGCGAGAGCGCTTCCAGCGGCGAGAGCGCTTCCAGCGGCGAGAGCGCTTCCAGCGGCGATGGGTTTAGCTATAAGCGATGGAATTCAGCGGCAGAGGCGATGGGTTCCAAGTGTTTTTATGCGGATTACAGCAGGCGATATTCAGCACCGTTCGATCTGATCTATCAGATCGACGGACCGATTGGTTTTGCCTATGATACTGAGTATGACATCGGTGCCAGTGTTATGACATTCATGCCGGGACCGTGACATAGCTGCATTCATCCTAGCTAGCATTCCTGATAAAACAATCGGCGGAGAACATTCCTGCAATCAGTTGGAACTGTTCCAATCTGAGTGAACTGCAATTTCGGTATTCATTTTAAGCTTGGTATTAATTCCGACTTTGCCGTCATGCCTCTCTCCCCACCTTCTACTGGAATTTTTACTGATTCTGCGTCACAGCTGGACTTATCACGATTGGAACACAAACTCTCTGGTTACGAGTTGACTGCTCCTGCAGACCCTAACCTGGTGGGATGTATCCTTCACTTTGCTTCACATGTTGACACTGTGGTGGCCTATGCTCGTCGGGGCGAACCGTGCGAAGCTTCTTTGGTACAGCCTTTGCTACGATGATGTCGCAGGTCTCCGTTGGTTCTGAGTCCCGTGCTTTGATCGACGTCGAGGCTCCTTTAATTCCTTCGATTATTGAGGAGATTCTTTCTTTTGCCTACGGTCAGCGGTTATCTCAGCTTCGTGGCACGGGAAACTTAGCTGGATGCCCGGGTCGCGTTGCTTACGGATTTTGTGGTGTTACCGAGCCGTTTGAGCAATACACGACGAAACCAGATTCCAGTGCGTATGGGACCTGTGGCCAGAAGGTCTGTCGTATCAATAAAGTATCAACTCACATGGTTCACCGTACTCAACACCGTTTACGACAGAACAGCTGTTTTTTCCGCAGTAATTTACCGTACTGTCAGGCGATTTCGTGCGAAGATTCCGCTCCGAGTTTTGTCCGTTGCCGCGTTTGCGCAGCCGTGATTCATAAAGGCTGCTTGGATGAGTTCTTTGACGTGGGGAATTACGCCTTCGTCCGTGGTGATGCTAGTCACTTGATCTGCACCGATTGTTTCCTTCCTTTTCCGGAACTTTTCATGACTTACCTTTCCGCGCGCAAGCTTCAAGAAGATGTTGCATACCTGGTGGTTCTACCTTTCCATGTCACACTGCCGACACACCAGGCGTATTGCCGATTGCTGGAAACTTATTCTGAATTCGACGGTCCAGCTTTGGCTTTTATGGGCGACTACGATGAGCTGGCGGACGGTGATTTTATTTCTACTACAAACTCTGCGACTCCGATGACTCTGGCTCCTGAACAACGACACCTGATTGACATGCGCACCCAGCTGTTGGGGACGTTGTCTCGTACTCGCTCTCGTGCTGATGGTTTATCTGGTGGATCACGGGGTGCTAGTGAAGCTGATTCAGAAATTGTTTTCCCGCAGGGTAGCCCAGTGAGAGCTGAACTTTTGGCGCAACTCAGTGCAGCACGGTCGGGTAGCCTCCCCGTTCCTCCCTCCGTTCCACTTCCACTTGCGTTAACCGCCCCTGTCCACGTGGCTCCGGCAGTCTCTGCGGAACTTCCCCGCGACGTTTCGGCAAAATATGTGCCTCCTGCCTTTCGGACATCTGGCATCAGCCTTCCGCTGACTTCTTCGCCCTCTATCCCTCCTGGTCTTGGTGAATCGACGGTCGTGCCCGTCGCGCGCGTTGAGCCCCCTCCGGAACTTGGTGACATGCGAATCGTAGCGGAACGCGAGTCAGCACTGGGGCGTTTCGGTTCTTCTGGTATCCACGCGCAACCGGGACACGTAACCGCTCCTTCTATTCAGCCTATCTCCGTAACGACTGCAGCTGCTATTCCGACACCGTCTGCGACACTCGTTCCAGCGCCCTTGGCCTCTGCGCCTGGAGGTAACACGCCCACCTTTGAAGAGCTTATGCACGCGACCGTCACTGCACACGGCTTGGGGGATCTTGTGTCGGGCGCGATTGACGGCTTGACTCTACGTGACCCGGCCAGTCCTTCGTATCCGGGTCGCGAGATGCTGGAAAACTATTCAGGCAACAGCACGGACGCTGCGTCTAAAAGACAGATGCAGCGTCTGATGCAGTCTGACACGTTGGGTGCGAGTACTGATTTACAGTACACGCCCCTTCAAGAGCGTGGCGGTGACCTCGTTCAGGAGGGCGCGTCACTGCGAGTGAAGGACAAGCTCCAGTTCCCGCGGGCTGACCGGTTCCTTAATTGGTGCCGTCGGCGTTGCGAGGACTGGGAGCGGATCCGCAGCAGCGGGCTGGGGGTGTTCGCTTACAGCAGCGACCCCGACAGCCCGTTCAAGTCCCACTATCGAACGGCCGTCTTGATTGTGTCGCGCTATGAGTTCCTGATGGAGCTCGTTGATTACGTGCGCAGCGAGATGCCCAACGTGCCGTTCGACGCTACTTACGTCTTGATCACGTCATACTATGTGACGGCGAGATGGACTAAGCAGCCTTTTTCTCGCGCCCTCAAGGAGGATCGACACCTGGTTCGGATGGGCTCAGAGGCGTTAACTACGGTCTCGGCGCGCCGTGAAAACCTGCGGCGTCTGGTGATGGAAACTTTCCCAACGATGGCCTTTCAGCGGGTGTTGGTGCGTATGGGATTGCTGGGTAACTCGGTTGCGCCGGGGGCGGGTTTATTTCCGGTCCCCCCGCAGCCCAGTGAGCAGCTGCCGCAGTCTCCGGTGATCCCTGATGTTCCGCCTGAGGCTTCGCGCCCTTGCCCATTATGCGGCAGTGCGGAGCACAGTTATTATGCCGGTCATTACACCCACACTGGACCGATTACTCGGGCGTGCAACCGGGTAAAGAAGGTGGACGGTGTGAAGAAGAAGTGTGTGAAGAAGCACGCTTTCTCTGGTCCCCTTATGTCTCCGTGCGAGTACACGGGTGACTACTGAGAAGTTAGCAAGCAATGTGCAGGTGATATCATTATGGTTGCCTTCCCTGAACAGTCTGTTCAAGTACCAGCTCCTCTGATTGAGCCATCTGATGGTTCGGTGTCTGGTCGAGATTCTGTCTGTTTGGACACACAGCCTGCACCCCCTACCTCTACTACACCAACTGCAGTTCTGTGCTCAACACAGCAACCTGTGAATGCTTCTGAAGCCCCTGCACTTGTGGAGCTCTCCACCGCTCGTTCTCTTCACACTCTGCTCCTCAAGGAGCTTATCTACTGGTATGGCACCCCCCAGGGGTGCCCAGTTCCGACTGGTACTCTGACCTTTGAGCCGTACACGGACAGTGCTCAAGTGGTCAAGAGGCAGTTATTGGCCATTGGACCCCGGCTATATTCTGGTTGTACACTTACACCAGATGAGTACGCCTTTCGGGAGCGCCTCCAGTGGACTCGCCTGCGGGCTTTCGGTGCCCGCCACACTTATCTGGTGGTTTACACAGCGGATGGTTATCACCGCCTTTTGGTACTTAAGGTCCCCCCTCGGAAGTTCTCTTCTCCGAAGGCGCGGCAGCAGCATGCCAGTAGGCAGATGACTTATCATGACACCGGTGACGGCCTCTATGCCCCCGGTGTCCGGTACACGGAGGCCTTATATGACTGGTTCTTGCCATCTGAGGAGCCCCTCCGGCAGGCTTGTCGGGAGGGGCACCGTATGCACTTTGTGGCTAAGCCCGCTCGTTTCAAGCGGGACAACCACCCCACCTGTTACGAGCACTCCGACAGGTCGGAGGCTGATCTGGTCCGGTCCGCAGAGCGAGGTGTCCTGGAGGGCCCTCTTCATTATGAGCCCTGGTGTACCACCCAGATTGGCTCCCTGTACTGTCCGGTGAAGGACAAGTTCAGGAACATCTGGAATGCCCGCACCTCTCGGGTGAACGAGGCCATGGCCCCAGCTCCGGCAGTTTATGACTATCTGGAGCCAGTTCTTTCCTTGCAGCGGCCTGGGTGTTCCAAGGTGGCTGGGACTTGAGTGACGCCTTCTGGAACAATCCCAGATGGCAGCCGCATTGTGACTATATGGGAGTCCAGTTCCCTGTGTCCAAGTCCTTCTATAGGGCTCGCTATGACATGTTCGGTTTCTCCGATGCACCGAAACACCAAGCCGACATGGCCCAGGTCTTCAAGCGGGTGCTGAATGGTACCGTGCACGCCGATGGTCGGTCTGCTTGCACTGGTATCTTTGTGGACGACGGTCACAGTATCTATGACAGTGACTTGGGTAAGGCCGAGAGCGACCGACGTGCCTTTGCCGAGATCGATCAGATGGCCTTGCTCGGGGTGCAGGCCTCGGAGCGCAAGACCTTCTTGCCAGCGTTGGTGAAGGAATATGTGGGTCGTGAGATCCATTCGGACAGCCAGACAGTTACCTTGTCCAGATCCCGGGCTGAGAAGTACGGCGCCGCAGTGTGGGAGCTGCTCCGGAAGTATCCTCCGGGCTCCCAGGTACCGAGGCGCGAGCTGGCCAGCGTGGTTGGCAAACTCCAGTTCGTGGCACCCCTGATTGTTGGTGGCCAGAATATGTTGGCCCCGGTGTATGCAGATCGGGATGCCTTTGTGAACCCTCTCGTGGCTTTGACACCTGCCAAGCTGCAGTGGGCTGACACTGTCATGGTGCATCTCAGTGATGTTGCTCGTGGTGAGTTGGCTCGCTTTGTGGACCACATGAATGGTAAACCGTCACGGCGCTACTACCTTTATGAGGGCAAGCCCGAGGTTCTGGTCTTTGGCTTGGTCAGCATTCCGGGACTCGTGAGTACCTCACGGAGCATTGGCAGACTCCAGAGGGCATCTCGGCGCCTACTATGGATGCTTCGGGTTGGCAGGGGGGGATTGCTCTCCGTGACTGGAGGCATATCCTGTCTTTCCCGCCTGACCAGTGTGCGCCGCACAAGAGCTCCAACTTCCGTGAGGCGAGTACGGCGGCTTCGGCAGCTGAGCTTCTGGGTCCGGATCACCGTGGTGAGCGGTTGCTTTTCCGCAGTGACAATTCCACCACGGTGTCGCTCGTTAACAAGCAAGGCACCATGGCCCCGGCCCTTTGGGAGGTCGGTGAGCGTATCTTCGCGGCCGCTCGCTTGTATGATCTGGATCTGGCCTGTGAGCACATCCCGGGAGTGGAGAATGGTTTGTCCGATGGGCTTTCCCGGTATGTCCGCCGGAGGGACTACTCGGACTGGCAGTATCGCCGTGATGAGTTCCTCTCAGTTCAGTCAGTGTTGCCGCGGCCGTTCACCCTGGACGGTGGGGCCGACCCCGTGGGTACCAATGCGCATCTCCCTCGTTATTGTTCTGAGGTGGACAGCTTCTTCGCACGGGAGTTGGCCGGGGAGCACGTGTATGCTAATCCGGACTTTGACCTCATCAGAGCTTACTTGCTTCACTTCCTTCAGTGTCAGCGGGGTTCGCCGGGCGATACGGCGGGCACCTTTGTGTTGCCGGTGTGGGACACTTATGATTGGTGGCATTTGGTAAAGGGTGGCCGTGTTCTACGTTACTACCCCCCTCGCACAGAGTTGTTCACTACCCCGGCCTGGGAGCACTTTGCGCGCTTGGACGGCACTTATGGGTTTGGCGCTGAGAGGACCTTCCGGGGGCCGACCAGGTGGCCGGTGGTGGTTATTCACTTCCCGTCGCTGTTGCCTTCCAGGGGGAGCTCTCGAGGTGCTGCGGGAGCTGCTGTACCTGGTTACCGTGGCCCTTGGGGGGGAGTGCCGGTGTTGTCTGGTGACGCCCGGCGAGATCGTGTGCTGCTGTCTACGATGCACCCGACTTCTGTGCAGGGCGTGCTCCGGTGTTAAGCCGGGGCTCACGGCGCTGGTCCTCTGCGGTGAGTGCTGGGCGGCTGCCGCTGGCTGGTCGGGCCCCTCGGCGGGTGCGTTGACCAGTCTGGTCTCCAGCATGATGGCCATGCGTATCCGGGAGAGCACGTCGGTTATTCAGCGCCGGGGGGTCCGGGACTTCCGTGACTTCCTGGTGCAGTTTGCGGGGCATGACTTGCCGGCGACGGTGCGGGACGTGCTGGGGTATATTGCCTATGCCGTGGAGGTCCGGCCGTTTAGGCTCGACTCGTCCACGGTGCGGAGCTATCTCGGTGGTGTGACTGCATGGCATCTCGAGATGTGTGAGACTCTGGCTGAGGCCCCGCTTCTGGAGGAGGACGGCACCCCGCTTTACTTGCGGGTGCCTACTAAGCATCCTTCGGTCCGGACGCTTCTGACGGTGTTGGACAAGAACTACAAGCGGCCGTCCAAGGCCAAGCGGGCTTGGACTCCGGCTCAGTGGTACCGCATATTTCACTTTGGCTTTTCATTGGGTCAACGGTCGGGCAGGCACCAGCAGCTCAACATGATGCTGCAGACCTTCGGCTGCCTGCGGCCGGGGGCTGTGCGCTGCTTGCGGGTGTACTATGACCTCTACTGGGAGGGCCGGGTGTTGTGCATTCGGTGGCGGCAACCCCCCTCCCCTACGGATCCTCATGTGCTCGTGGTGCACAATGATGAGGAGCTCTCTCCTTACATACGGGGGTCCTTGGTGTTCGATAAGAATGCTGATGCTAGGAAGCCCAAGCGGTTCTACATCCCCAACGACGTCCCGGCATTGGGAGTTGCTCCGGTGCGACTGTTGGAGGAGTATGTGATCCGTGAAGGGCTGCCGTCTGGCTCGCTTTTGTGCTGTGCGCCTAAGGGTGCTTCGGGCTGGTATCCCGGCCCGTACTCAGGCTTCGGCCGTGCATATCAGAAGGCCTATGCCAGGGCGTTCCCCGACTCGGGGGATGCGGGTCACTTCGGTGGTGGCTCCCCGAGAAAGTCACTCGGCCAGTGGTTATGGACTTATGGTTGGTCACACCGGGTTATCTCGGATGTGGGTGGTTGGTACACGCCTAAAGTCGCTATGGACCTCTATTTCACTACACACAGGTTTACTATTCTGCGGGCGCTGCAGCAGATGGGGGCTGAGGCCGAGGGGGTGACGGTGTCGCATTTCAGATGAGCCTCCCACGAGCGGTGCTATCCTGCAGTGCTTGGCCCGCATGGAGCAGGTTATTGCTGCGGAGGAGGGCTCTCTGGTGGCGCACTATGTATGCGACATGTACCGGGCTCAGGTGATGGGCTTGCCGGGCTATGCCGTTGCGGAGTCGGATGGTGTGCTGTCAGGTTCCTCTGAGGGCTGGCGGGACATTGATGGGGGCGACAGTGGTGATGATTGTGAATGGTAGGCTCTTTTGAGCCGGTGTACTGAGTTGGTGGTTATGAGTGGTATGCCCCTATGGGCTTTCTGGGGTAAACGATATTTGACACGAAGTGGGAACTCCTTCCGCGCGATCGCGAGGTCAGACAGGATGTCATGGTCATTTCACCGGAAATTTCCGGCGAAATTCACATTCGCGTTTCGTCACGTGTGTCGCTCGCGGGAAAACTGTTACATCGTACACCGAATTTTAAAGATTGTGTGTACATTCTGCAGGTTGCATGCAGTGTTGCATGCGGCTTTCACTCGACTTTAACTTGAATAAGCCGCCAGCAGTGTATTCCTGACCTCTTTCTCGACTTACTTTTTTCTTCTCGTCGTTCAATGACAGGATCCTCTGTAGATCCAGAAAAGTTCAGCGCTGCCTATAAGCAAAAACTAGCCAGCCGTATCCGACAGGGAACGGACGCGCATGGCTCCCCGCACACAGACATGTGCTTCGCGTGCAAGTGGGGCATGCGCGGGGAGCCCAAGGCGTCGAACATCCGACGCTGTAGGACAAAGCACCCAGACGAGGACAACTGGTTCAACGTCCTCTTCCCGCCCGGCTCCCTTGTGGAGTACGGACGGGTTAAGAAGGGATCCGTTAACACCTTCGCCTGGTAAGCGCCTGGCCAATCTCATCCCTGTGTACTTTTTCCGCGCATAACTATTGTTCAGGTGCCTTTGTTGTTATGCGCAGGGTGCGTTCTAGAGATGCCGAGACGGGTCTGTACACCGTCGAAGAGGTGGACACCCAGCGCGTGTTCGACAGGGTGCCGTTGGAGTTTTACTTCAGCGGCAATCCTTCACACGTGGACGGATTCGTCCACTGTGGCAGCTGCGCCACAATGGACGAGTTGCGACAGCTGGAGGGCGTGAGCCTTCGCCGCTTCCTCCCTGCAAGGCTGCACGTTGCTGCAGGTATGAGATCTTTACCTTTCGCGCATTCCTTCCACACGTTACGCCCACACAATCCTGTATCTCATACCAATCCCCACCCTCCGCAGCTCAACAGGGCGCGGCAGCGGAGGGCGCGGCAGCGGAAAGCGCCCAGCCGGCGACTGGGAAACGGAAGCGCGCGGCGTCCGACCACAGCATCCCGAACGCCTGTCAGCGGCCTTCGCCTGCTGGTGCCTATTCCTCCCCCCCCCCAGCGTATTCATGTTTCAGCACATGTCATGTTCACAACGTGCAAGCATGCCAGCATGCATTTGCTGTGGCAGCATGCCAGCTGCTCGCATTCTGTCAACATGCGCCCTTTCAACATCCCAACCCCAGCTGCCCTCTTTCAACCCAATGCCTTGCACTTCCCCAGGTGGATTCACCATCGCCCACGCGGAGGAGCTGCTTCAGCTCCTCCGGCGAGTTCCTGCAAGATCCGTGTCCGACTGCTTCAAGGACATTGGTTTTGAGGAGCCTCGCCGTCTTCAGGTTGGTGCCCTACCTGCACCCTGCAATCTGGCTTCCCCAAGAACCAAGCATGCAACCTGCCTTGTATTATATTATACATACATAATATTATACATATTCCGGTAAAAGGGGACTGATCCGTGAAGGCGGAGAAACCCGAGTAACCAGGTGGAATTAGTTGGCCCGTAAGACCTCTTGAAGGGGCCGGCGTCATCTCCACTAAGTGAATTATTAACTTCAAGGTTGCATGCTGGACATGTGGACAAGGCAGGTTGCATCATGGGCAAGGCAGGTTGCATGCTGAGCAGCCCAGGTTGCATTCTGGACAAGGCAGGTTGCATGCTGGGGGAAGGCAGGTTGCATGCAGGTTGCATGCAGGGCAAGGCAGGTTGCATGCTGGACAATGCAGGTTGCATGCTGAATAGGCCAGGTTGCATGCTGAATAGGCCATGTTGCATGCTACACAAGGCAGGTTGCATGCTGGTTGCATGATGGGCAAGGAAGGTTGCATGCACTGGGAGGCAGGTTGCATGCTGGGGAAAGGCAGGTTGCATGCAGGTTGCATGCAGGGCAAGGCAGGTTGCATGCTGGACAATGCAGGTTGCATGCTGAATAGGCCAGGTTGCATGCTGAATAGGCCATGTTGCATGCTAGACAAGGCAGGTTGCATGCTGGTTGCATGATGGGCAAGGCAGGTTGCATGCAGTGGGAGGCAGGTTGCATGCTGGGGAAGGCAGGTTGCATGCTAGGCAGGCCCGGTTGCATGGTCTGTCAAGTTTAGAAATCTAACGTAGAGCGAAATGACAAATGTAAAAACTCCAAATTCAAGCATTCCAAAAAATGAAATCTGAAATCTAGCGTAGAGCAAGTGTGCCAAAATTTAAAAATGGAATTCTAACGTAGAGAGAAATCTTAGATGTAAAACCACTGAAATCAAGCATTCCAAATGAAGAAATCTGAAAGCCATGATTGGGAACGTGGGTTGCATGCATGGGAAGGTGGGTTGCATGTTTAAGAGGCCAGGTTGCATGCTGGAGAGGCTATGTTGCATGCAGGGGAAGGCAGGTTGCATGATGGGCGAGGCAGGTTGTATGCATGGGAGGTCAGGTTGCATGCTGAATAGGCCATGTTGCATGCTACACAAGGCAGGTTGCATGCTGGTTGCATGATGGGCAAGGAAGGTTGCATGCACTGGGAGGCAGGTTGCATGCTGGGGAGGCCAGGTTGCATGCAGGTTGCATGCAGGGCAAGGCAGGTTGCATGCTGGACAAAGCAGGTTGCATGCAGGGGAGGCCAGGTTGCATGCTGAATATGCCATGTTGCATGCTAGACAATGCAGGTTGCATGCTGGTTGCATGATGGGCAAGGCAGGTTGCATGCAGTGGGAGGCAGGTTGCATGCTGGGGAAGGCAGGTTGCATGCTAAGCAAGCCCGGTTGCATGGTCTGCCAAGTTTTGAAATCTAACGTAGAGCGAAATGACAAATGTAAAAACTCCAAATTCAAGCATTCCAAAAAATGCTTGCAGGCAGAAGAAGGAGCACCACCACCACCTTCAGCAGCAGCAGCACCACAACCCGCACCAGCAGCAGCACCACCACCACCCCCCCCTGTAGCAGCAGCACCACCACCCCCTGTAGCAGCAGCACCACCCCCCCTGTAGCAGCTGCAGCACCACCCTCTGTAGCAGCAGCAGCACCACCCCCCAGCAACAGCACCACCACAACCCGCCCCAGCAGCAGCACCACCACCACCTCCCCCAGCAGCAGCAGCACCACCACCACCCGCCCCAGCAGCAGCAGCACCACCACCTCCCCAGCAGCAGCAGCAGCACCACCACCCGCCCCAGCAGCAGCACCACCACCACCTCCCCCAGCAGCAGCAGCAGCACCACCACCCCCAGCAGTAGCACCACCACCACCCCCCAGCAGCAGCACCACCACAACCCCCCAGCAGCAGCACCACCACCACCACCGCCTTCAGCAGCAGCAGCACCACCCCCTTCAGCAGCAGCAGCAGCACAACCCCCTTCAGCAGCAGCAGCACAACCGCCACCACCGCCTTCAGCAGCAGCAGCACCACCGCCACCAGGGTGGGTTACCAATGCCGAAAAAGAGGCCATGGTACCCACGTGTTCCCACGTCGTATCATGGGTACGTGCGTCTGGGTATGCTGTGGGTCAGGAGTACCCGCGTGGCCAGCATGCTGCTGAGGTCCTTCTTAGTCCCGGACACCGTGCCCCGTGGCTTCAACTTCCCCCTGATCGGGTGTTGAAGTCACTGATACTCCTGAGGGCTATCATGCACCCCCTGTCCCGTGGTGCATGGCTACCAAAGGAGGACAACCACGATGTTGAGTGTGCTTTCGACCTCTTGAAACGGGTCATCAAGAGCATGCAGGTAGCTCGCCTTCCCCAGCATGCAACCTGCCTTCTCCAGCATGCAACATGGCTATTTAATTTAGAATATTTTTTCATAAGTTTAGAATACCCCATTTTATCGTTAATTTAGAATAAGTTTTCTTTATGTCATCCGGCTATGACCGGTGCATGCATCCATGACGTTGTACCTGTACCTGTTGAGCTATCCCCATGCCATGCGAAATATTACACTGAAGAGTTGTCTTGCCGTGATGTCCATATGTCCGAATGGAACCAAAAACCGTTCGATTAAAATCGAACGGTTTTTGGTTCCATTCGGAAAGATTCACGGCCGTGAATCTAAAAGTCACGGCCGTGATTAACGACTCTTTACGCATAATGACTTTTATTATTTGCCATCTTTGCCACAATAGACACTCACGGCGTGTTCTGCTTGACAAAAAGTAAGTAACTTGAAGCCTTGAGCTTCAACTTACTGAAAGATATGTATCTTGGCAGTATGTGTGCCAAGTTTCGTGCTCTAGGACGCACGGGAAGCCCTCGGCTGTTTGGCATCTTTGGGTTTGGGTGTCACGTTCGAACCCAAACCCAAAACATCTGCCTTAGAAATAGATTGCGCGTTTCGCGCAAAAGTAACTTGAAGCCTTGAGCTTCAAGTAACTCAAATATACGTATCTTGGCAGTATTCGTGCCAAGTTTCGTGCTCTAGGACGCACGGGAAGCCCTCGGCTGTTTGGCATCTTTGGGTTTGGGTGTCACGTTCGAACCCAAACCCAAAACATCTGCCTTAGAAATAGATTGCGCGTTTCGCGCACAAGTAACTTGAAGCCTTGAGCTTCTGGTAACTTAAATATGTGTACCATGGTAGTATTCGCGCCAAGTTTCGTGCGTTAGGACGCACGGGAAGCCCTCGGCTGTTTGGCATCTTTGGGTTTGGGTGTCACGTTCGAACCCAAACCCAAAGCATCTGCCTTAGAAATAGATTGCGCGTTTCGCGCACAAGTAACTTGAAGCCTTGAGCTTCTGGTAACTTAAATATATGTATCTTGGCAGTATTCGTGCCAAGTTTCGTGCTCTAGGACGCACGGGAAGCCCTCGGCTGTTTGGCATCTTTGGGTTTGGGTGTCACGTTCGAACCCAAACCCAAAGCATCTGCCTTAGAAATAGATTGCGCGTTTCGCGCACAAGTAACTTGAAGCCTTGAGCTTCTGGTAACTTAAATATATGTATCTTGGCAGTATTCGTGCCAAGTTTCGTGCTCTAGGACGCACGGGAAGCCCTCGGCTGTTTGGCATCTTTGGGTTTGGGTGTCACGTTCGAACCCAAACCCAAAACATCTGCCTTAGAAATAGATTGCGCGTTTCGCGCACAAGTAACTTGAAGCCTTGAGCTTCTGGTAACTTAAATATATGTACCATGGTAGTATTCGTGCCAAGTTTCGTGCGTTAGGACGCACGGGAAGCCCTCGGCTGTTTGGCATCTTTGGGTTTGGGTGTCACGTTCGAACCCAAACCCAAAGGCAAAGGCATAGGACAGTTTCGTAGATTCTGTCCCGATGCCTTTGCAACCTCGCTTGCTAACTCATATTACAATGAATATTCAACATTCAAGCGTTGGATACCCCACGCCAACGGGAAGCGCTCGGCTGATTTGTTATTTGGGTATGCGCACCCAAATGACAAAAAACGCATCTTTGAAACTCGTTAGTTTCAAAGATGCGTGGCCGATGCCTTCGTGCTTATGTGTGTTAATCCATATGAAATATTCCATGGAATAAATGTGAATATCCCGCACAAACGGGAAGCGCTCGGCCGTTTTGTAAAATTAGGGTGCACCCAAAATACAAAACGCATCTTTGAAACTCTGAAGTTTCAAAGATGCTTGCCGGTCGCGTGCAGCGGTAAAAGGCAAGTCAAAGGGTTTAGAATCTAGAAGAAGTACAGGGGCCTTTTTTTCAAGCAGGACACGCCGTGAGTGTCTATTACAACGGCGCCCACCATTATCACAAGCGAGACAAACCTTCTTAAAGCTTTTTGGAGGCTTCCTCATGATGGCACCAGCGGGAACGAGAGCGTTTGACCTGTGTGCACATTATTTGAACACGAGTCGTGAAAAGGACCACCGGTCATAGCCGGATGACATCAAGAAAACTTATTCTAAATTAACGATGAAACGGGTTATTCTAAGATTAAGAAAACTTATTCTATATTAATTATTTTTCCCTTCTCCAGCATGCAACATGGCCTGCCCAGCATGCAACCTGAGCAGGTGGGGACGTGCAGCGCAATCCTTGAATGACATTCCACCCGTGCGTTTTTTGCAGGCAGAAGGACTAGCACCACCAGCTGCAGCACCACCAATAGCGCCATCACCAGCTACACCATCAACAGCGGCAGTAGAAGCAGCAGCGGCAGAAGCAGCAGCAGAACTGCTAGCTGCCCAGCTGGTTTCGGGGGCAAAGCAATCTTCCCGCACTTTACGCACACCAGTGGAGCGCCTGTTCACGGACGACGCCAAGCGCCAGGAGTGGAAGGACACGAATTTGAAGGACCTCCTTCAGGTACGACTGTAGTAGCCCTATTCCAGCGGTAAACATGTCATCATGCTGCTCATATTTTTGATTTTGAGTGTGGTATTTTCTGTGGATTCTTGCAGTCGTTTAAGGGCTACAAGCTCCTTCTCCACCCCGACAAAAAAAGAGTGAAGTTTCAACTACCAGAGGACGTTATGCTCGCGTACAACAACGTGACCGCCGTGGAGAGCGATGTCCGGGCTATGCAGCAAGGGTACACGTCCGCTCAAGCCATGCAAAGACAGGTACGCATGCAACCTGACCTCCCCAGCATGCAACCTGGTCTCCCCAGCATGCAACCTGGTCTCCCCAGCATGCAACCTGGCCTCCC
>LGRX02000818.1:0-47874 GCA_001247695.2 Cymbomonas tetramitiformis
CGCGAAACTTATGCAACCGTTAACCAGGTGTACTTACAACAACATCACATGGACCTTCATCGAGAGTATTTAAAGTGGCAACGCCAGCTGCAAGTGTCTGCGCTTACACCGTTCACTAAGGCGCTCGTTGATACCGTTGATAGATATGGGTTAGCAGAAATACTGGTGGTGGTTTTGTCAGATACGAACGATTTAGTTCACTTTACAGACTACCTCGACGTCGGTCTCTGCGTCCACTTTAAACACATACCTGTCGATGAACTTGATACTACCTTCGCCCCTGGGTCGTCCAGCGCGGTTCAGTACGTGCTTACTGAATATGACAAGCAGAAGGATTACGTGGCGCTGCAACTCACCAATTCGCGTAATTCTGAGGTGTTTAGAAAGTGCTTTGTGTTTACAGCACGGAGCGTCCCGGGTCAAGCGTACACTTTTTTCTGGAAGCACTACTTGAAGTTCTATGACATTTTACGCGTGGAACCACCACCGAGTGCAAATCACTTATGGTTTTTGGACCGTGACAACGTCGAAAGTCTGTATCGTGAAGACCGTTTCTGTCATTTTGGGGAGCTGTCGCCTCTGCTGCGCGCCATCGGTTTGTTTGACCTCTATAAGGGCACGCTTGACGACGTATTAAAGCGAATCTGCGAAGACGTCGATGGCCTGAAAGACGGTTGGTATGTTTTTGTGATGTACGGCGTGCGCACGTGGGACAGCTTGTTCACGAGACAGCAAGGCGAAAATAAACCTGATTGCCTCAAATGGTTTGGCTCGTACGATACTCAGCGGTTGAAGGATGCTATGTTAGCAGCTCGTGCAACCACCCACTCTACCGTAAAAAGCACAGCAGATGACGAGACGCTAGCGTTCCTGCAGAAGGCTTATCAGGATTGTATGGCGCTGGCGCAACGCGTCAATTGCACATCTGTGAACTCTTTTTTGTCCCACGCTTCTGACATAGCAGACAAGATTATGGTTCTGCTGAGCAAAGAACCAGATAAGCAAAATGCAAAACGACTAAGGCCCAATTGAAGTTGAACGATAGCCTATTTTAATTAGCTTTGTTTGGCGTCGTGCAAGCCACTGCCAGCAAGCTAGCGTGTAACTGTTGGCTCTCCTAGTTGTATTTCGTGACATTAATTTGTGTTTGGCTTTTCTGTTAACAAGTAGTGCACGTGGTCACAATCTTGCGTTGCTTGCTTTGTATAGAAGAGAGCGTCCCCGGTATGACGCGGTTGTGCTTCTCGGTCCTGGTACCTTTGTAACTTATTTTTACACTGGTTTCACACAGTGTACAAAATATTTGTATTTCACTCGGTGGTTAGTTTATTGGGAGCCCATCTCTTGCTTTAGTTATTAATTCGCGAACGTGTTCATCTAAATCGCGATTATCTTGGTTCCAGCATACGGTTCGGATAGCAATATACAAACCCGGGTAACGGTTTGCAAGGTCTTCACTGCAAGTGTTTACACGTTGCATAACGCCGTCCCCTTCAATCAAATACCTAAAAAAATCAGGCTCGTTATTTATCACAGTCGCCTCGCTTTCGCTCAGCTCTAGACGTAATCTCGGATCCGACTCACCGACTGACTCGCTACACTCCATATCCCTTGCGGTACGGGGGTTCCCAACACCTAAATCGCTATACGGTGTATGTCGGGTACTCTTTTCTAAAAAAGCATGCAACGCCGCGCCGACTTCGTAGCATTCGTCTAACTCCTTTCGCATCGCGCTACAGTTTTGGCAGTCGTCTGGCATCGCACAAATATCGGGCGAGTGCAGGCAGTTGCGGCATCTGTACGAACTCGCCGAAGTCTTAGTCTGGACTCCGGCAGGAACTGCTTTAGCAACCGACATGCGTATGCTCGTGTGTCCTATCGAGGTCTAACGAGATAACGTATCTATACGCACGTACCAGGCATGCGTGTTTACAACCGCAAACCTGCCGCGCGTGCCCGCGTTCCTGCGCCTAAGTGCTCGGGCTTTATTTCTCGGTACCGCGCGCGGCGATGCTTCGAAATACACAAATAAAAATTCCACACGATTTAACGTTCGTATTGATAGAGTGATACAATTTTGGTAATAGGCAAAACAAACTGCATGTATAAATATGCATATACATATATATATATATAAATATATACCGTTGTATTTGCGAAGTTGTCATCGTGGATACGGTGACCGGGGTCTCCGCCCGCAGCTCGTCTAGTGTTCACCGGAGTTTAGACGCCTCGATTTTATTGTGTTCCGCGGTACGCCGTATACCGTAGAACTGAAGCACAGGCATGCGTAACACGATTTGCAATCGTCGTACGCTTCTCAGGCTTTGGGTATTGGCAATCATAATGCACGTCACATATTTTGGAGTGACGAAACAAATAGATTGCTATGTCGAAACCAACAACGCCAAAAAAATCGACTGCACCGTAGCTATCGTTGGCATGGTCAGAGATAATATGCAGAACAATGTGTTACAAACTTTGCAAGCGTACTGCGAGTTGTCCTTCGTAACCAAAATATACATAATGCACGGTCCCCAGGCATCGAAGACCTTGAGAACCAGTCTGAAGACAGTAAGCTGCTTACACGTGTATGAGGAACCGGAGTTGTCGAAGGACGTAATAGATCACCGTATTCGACGTATTGCGCAACTGCGAAACCATTTACGTATGTTGGTTTCCCGTGACGTAGCAGGGTCTGTATCACATGTGATGGTAGCGGATTTGGATACTTCGACGACGTTGGAACCCGATATGCTACGTGCCATACATTTGGATTACAATCGAAATGCCTTCGCGTTTCGAAACGATATAATTTGCGGTCATGGGGTGTATAAAGAGGCCGATGGGAACCGCGTTTACTACAATTACTATGACACCTACCCGTTGGTGTTGATGAACGGTGAATGGCCGCATGGCATAATCGGATCCCCGCAGGGACGCGCCAAATTGACCGCGATGATAAACGCGACCAACCGCACGCTGCAGGTGAAATCCTGTTTTGGAGGCGCGACGCTTTATCCGTATCGATTATGGCTTTCTCCGGCATGCTCATACACGGAAGTGCCTCTAGGCCTAACGAAGGCGTACCATTCGATCGGAGGTGCGTGCGAACATACAAATTTGCATACTTGCATCGCAACGGTGCATCCAGAAGCGCGGTTTTTCATAAACAAGCGCGCGACGTTAATTTGGAGCGGCCCGAATCATGCAGTCGCAGTTTGACGCAACTACGATTATATAAAGCGCGCACAGTGGTTACCGTGCAACGTAATGCCGCGTCGCACAAAACGCGACGGCCCCGGCTTTGCGTACGCGCTGCATAAGGACAGCCAATAAAACGGACTCTTTAATATAATTAATACGACACTGCGTCTACGCGCTTTTCTTCGTATGTCCCCTCAAACATTCCGTGCAAGCATCCCCTCAAGCATTCCGCGTTGAAACAATCCGTGCACGCGCCTTCCGAAGTTTTACGATTGCAAGACACTTCAGGATGCTACTATGTTTCAATTGGCCTGCGTGTGCGCTTTTTGAAATTGGGCGCTCACCGCGCTTGAAAGTGGCACGAAGCGCGCCCATCGCCCCAGACACCCACGTCCTCGGAGCGAAACAGCTTTTTGCCCGCCTGCGTAGACGACGACGACGACGGTTCTTGGCCGATCGCACTTTATGTTGTAGCAGCAGAACGTGGCACCGACGAGCCTTCCCTACTGTTGGCGTTCCCGCGGCGACCACCAGGTGGACGCTGTGGTGGCAGGGCTTGCGGGTTGCACGGGGTCGATCATGAGCGTGGGGATGCGCTCGCCGAAATAGGCTTTCGTGTTGTGCTCCCACACGCGCGTAGCTTGCAGACGGAGATACGGTTCGGTCAACAGCGCTTGGTTTGCCGCGGCTTCCTCTTCAACCGCGTAGCGCTTGGAGTCCGCAGTTAGTTTATCTTCGTACGATCGTGTTTCGGCCTGAAGGCGCGCCCGTCGTGCCTCCGTGCTGGATTTGATTTCCGCCTCCTCCGCGTGCTTGCGCGCGGTTGATACGACTCGCACGCGTTCTGTTTCGAGTTCACGCTCCACGACTTCGTGGGTGCGCATCGCCACGAGCGCCGCGGTGCGCTGCTCCTCCATCGCCTCGTAATTGCGTCGGATCGTTTCGGGTATGACAGGCTTTGTCATGCGCACCGCGATGACGGTGACCCCGTTCACGTATCTGTCTAAATCGCTTTGCAGCGCGGACTCCAGCGATCGGTCGAGCGTGGCGAAGTCGTCGACGTACACCTGTCTGAGGGTTTTGTTGGAGCAAAATTTGTTTATTTCGTGATGGATTTTATCATGAATCCATACAATGTCGTAGTCCGCCCCGTAAGCCTTGACGATGGAATGGGCCTTCTCTTTTTGTAGCGTGTTGACAACTTCCACACGCTCAAACTCCGACATGATACCGTCCTTCGTGCCGCACGGCACGTTTCGGACAACATCCGTCTGCACCCGAACCTGCACGTTAACCAAACGCGTAATGATCGGCAGGTGCACATGCACGCCAGGTTCGGCCACCGCGTCGAGCAATTTGCCGCCTCGAAAGTAAAGACCGACGTGCCCCTCGGGCACCACGTGCGGTATCTGCGCGATACACGCCCGAGGCGCGCCAATCACGTACGCGAGCGAGAGCGTGGCGAGCTTGCGAAACAGGAACATGGTTGGCTTTGCTAGGTGAATTCTAAATCACACCACGATCAGCGGGGGGTTTTTTTACTCTGCCTGGGACATGCACCACAGGGCGTCCGTGAACAGCGCGGCGCGTTTATCGTCATTGTCATCGAAATTTATGAACACGAAGGTATATACATATTTATAATTGCCCAAACGGGGGACGCGCACTGCATGTACATGTTTACGTGGCCCTAACCCTGTTGGTCCCGCAGGTAGTCTGCGATATCAGCCACACTACAATCCACGTCCGGGGGCAAGTCCCTCAAGGCTTCGCTTGATTAGCGCGCACGCGTTCGCGTTTGCTAGGTCCAAAGTCTCCTGTTGAGTTACGCAATCCGCGGTCCGCATGTGGTGGTGCAGTCGTGCAATACAAGTCTCCACCACGACCGAGAATTTTTGGGCAAACAGGTCGTCCAACTTTCGATCCAAAAAATCGTCGAGGAATTCGGATCGTGCGTCCCCGGCCATCGTGGTCGCGACGCTCGCGGTGTTCTGCGGCGTACGCGTTTCGGCGTCGGCCAGGTGGACGGGTTCACTCGGACGCGTGTCGTTGTCGGCGAATCGAACGCGTTTACACGGACGCGCACGCGACTGATCGCGCGTCTCTATCGGCGTGGTTTCGGAGCCCTCGGCGATTACCGGCAACGCGTCTGCGACGTTATCGCCTGAGTTCGTGTACATGACCATAAGATCGTACACTTTACGTCCGAACTTCGACAGCCGTGACGCGTCGTAGGCGACGTTCAACGTGACGCACGGATACTTGCATCGCGTGTATCTGGCGACGAGCGCCTCGGCCACGGTTGCACGAGGTGTGAGGAAAAAAGCTTTGTCGTCGCCGAAAAACAGGTGCAGTATGTACAAGTGCTCCGCGTATTGCAATACGTTTTTTTGTAACGTCGTGGAGCTTTTACTAACCACGTCTAAAAACACGTTGTTGATTTTGCGATGCGCGCAATTCTTTAGGTCGCGCGCGGTGCAGTTTTTGCATAAAGAAGTTGACTTATTTCGCACGTACGCGATCAGAGACATGTGCGTACGTTTGTACTGCTTGTTGTCCGCAAATTTGGTGATGCGATCTCCTATCGCTGTGTGTAACAATACATGCACAGCGAGACAGTCCGTACGGGCACTACGGCGCAATATGTCGTCGTTCGTTTCACCGCTGTTTTTATCCAGCGTACGCGCTAACTGGATCATCTGCGTCACGTACACATCTAAATTTTCTGTTGCGCGACGACCGGTGGCCACAGAGTTATTCAGCGGCGTGATGTTACGTGGTTGTGTCTGCATCGCTGCAGTCGGTTCTGAAAAAAATGAAACATGCTTTCAGCGACTGTTATTTGTACCCACCTAGGCCGAAGTTCAGCGTGGCGTATCGAGTTTCTTTGACAACGCCATCTCCCAATCCATAACGCCACGGTGGCATACAGTAGCATACATCGACCGTCTAACCCATTTTCCTTTTTTTTGTGAGACCAATCGCGTCGCAACAGCGCGCGCCACTCGCCAAATCAGCCATCACGTCGTTCAGATTTTGCGCATACCCAAACTCGCTATTCGTGGTTCGTATCGTGTAGATGTCGGTGCAAAGGCGCATATGTAACGATCCGACGTTTGACCGAAAAGCATGGTAGAAGCGCGACCACAGACGATACATGCACGGATCGTGTTCTTGGATAAAGGCGCGCAACGTCGGATTACGCGCCCAAGATACGTACACATCCACGCGTAATACGGTGAGCGTGGCGTGCGACGTACGGTTCCACGCGGGTAAAAACCGATCGAACAGATCCGACGCGGGCAACGCGTCCAGGCAGTTGATAATGGAGCAATCCGCGAGCTTCGGTAAACGTTTCACGGCCAGGTATAAATCTACGTCGCTGGACGTGAGACGCACCAGACGGACCACGCGTAGGGACGCGGCGAGCTCCCATCCGGCGCACCAAAAAACGTGAACTTCCTGCAGATGCAGCGTGTGCAACGCGCTCGCACGCGCGTACGTGCTGATCATCGGCCACATGCTTGGGCCGCAACAGCGCGCGACGAACGTGCGCAGCGACGCCATCTCGATCGTGGCGCTCGCCGTCATCGGCGGGCCGTTCGCCGATGTCGAGATCGTACGTACACCGTCCAAAACGAGTTCGTTCAGGTACCTACAGTTTTGAAGTTTCGTTATCACGCGCGTGATGTTGGGATCCTCGACGGGCATGTTGATCAGGTGCAACACGTGCAGGTTCTCTAACGTTTCAGGGGTACGCAGAGTCAGGAGCACCGCCTCACGAAAAAATTCGACGCTGCGCGGCATCAGCTCCGCGTGCGCGCGTTCCGTCTCGTCATCGTCATCGTCCGTGTCCGTATCCGACGACCCGATCGACGTATCGCGGTCCGCGCCGGACTCGCACCATGTGATGAATTTGCAGTCGGTACGAGTCGTCGCGTATGCCATGCTGTTGAAATCGTAGCGTCTGTGCGCGGACGTGGGTGTCGCTCTTTGACGCGTGATTTTCTGCAGCACGTACGTCGCGTGCATGCACGCGTACATTTGGTCGTACTCTGATAGGCGTGACCGCCTGTGACAATACGTGTGCACCACCGGCACGTGCGGTCGCGAGTTAAGCACCAAGCGGTGACAAACCTGAATGACCACGTTAAGCGCTTCGTGCGCGATGCGCGTCCGCGCCGTGATCCCGTCGTCCGCCATCGCGACGCGTCTATGCACGACCCCAGGGGTCAAATCGTACGTGTCGGCGACTTTTTTTTTTGCGCTTGAATGCGCTTGTATGTTCAATCACTATTAGCACTGTTAGCATGCAAAATGTCGACATTGCGTGCAATCACATTAGTCACGTTACGTAAACGACCACGCATCAAGTTCACGGCGTCTTCAAATTTTCGTAATCGTGCGATTAAAAGATCATGACGTCGCTCGACCGTGCCACGATCGTGCCACACACCAGAATCGTCAAGACTTGCGCATCGCCACGTCGCGCGCGTCAGAGACGCGGTCACGGCGTCAGCGCGTCTTCGGTCATCGTTTTGCACGCGCCAGAGAATCACGTTATCAACAGAGGGCGTATGGGTGTCGCTATCCAACAACGTCAACTCGTACGCTGGTGCGATGGGCGTGCGTTTGGTGACGTGAAGTGTGTACTCGCCGACAGCCTTCGTGACGATACACCACACCGTAACGTTGTCGTTCACGCCACTGGGCATGCACGTGTCCACGAAATGCTCTTTTGTCAACGGTATCTTGCAATCCCCGATGGCGCCTCTGGAGCGCCCGTTGTATCGACACAGATGCAGCAACCACTGCGCCTGCATTTTACCTGTCAAATCTACATCGCCCACCAAGAGCTCCTCGTCATATATCATAGACCATTCTGTACCGTAAACATTTAATGACTTAAAGTATTCTGGCGAATTATAACTCGCGTATCTGCGAAGCAATATTTTTTTGGACGTGTTTTTGACGTAATCATTCTTGTAATTTCGAAAGTCATCCTTGAGTTTATGGAGTGCTTCAACTTCACCATCATCACAAACCCCCGCTTTGTATTCTGCTGGTCCCACGAAAATGCTATTTCGGTAGTTGTCGTATTTGTAATACGAGTCCTCGCGAGCTTGGACGACGTACCCAAGATGGTATACGAACTCTGGCATTTTGCGATATACGACCGAGTACGCGCGCGTGTGTTCGTGATCCGGTAAGTGCACGTGTATATATATATATATACGCACGCGCGGTTCCGCGCAGTATTGAGATCCTTTTGGCGGTGCAATGTGCACCTCACGAGCCAGGATCGCATGGAACACGTGCATGAATTTTATGTACCCGGCGTGTCAAAAGGAGGTGGCCCTGAACCGTGTCGAACTGCAGCGCGATCTGCATATGGTGGATATCAACAAACTGGACCGGGTCGGACAGCAGTACGAGACGCGTATCAAACAGGCCATGAGCCGAAATCTGCGCACAGCCGCGCTGGACCTTCTGAAAGCCCAAAAACGAAACGATATGAAACTCAAGCAACACAAGGCGTTGCACGCCGCGTGCGAACAGATGATCGACCGATTGCAAATTGACCGCGACGTGTGCGCCACGACGGGCGCACTGAGGGACGCGACGGCGGTGGCGCACAGAGGCCTTGGCGACTTCGACGGCATGACGTCCGACATCGACAAAATGGTCGACCAGATGAGCGACCTGAACGACGCGTCGGCGGACGTAAGGCAGGCCATGACGGCGCTCGGCGAAGTGCCGTTATACGGCGGCGCGGAGCACGACGCCGATACCCACTCGCTGGAGTACGAGCTCGATGCGTATTTGCGGGAGCCTAAGGCCGATGAACACCCGCAAGACGTTGCGCCCAACAAAATTTCAAACGCCGCGCCCACCACAGTACCGCCATCGGTCAACTATTTCGTGTTGGAGGATGATACGGAGCTTCCCTCCGCGCCACGCCAGATCGCGCTGCCGGTCTCGTGAGGCGTTTGCACAAAAACTTTCGTACACTTTAATGTAATTATTAACGCGAGGGAACAATTGAACCACCCATACCCGCAACACACCACGGCGCTGTGAGCCGCATAGCAATCAGCCATGGCGCAACTTGCCGCGCGGACGAAGCATTCACTTTTCGACGTCGTAGATAGAAGGGTGTACGACCGTGTGGTGGGACTACGTTTGACCGTGGCAGCGTTCTGCTTCAATTGCACCAGCTCCGTCGATAACACGCCGGTGGAGGTGCGCGTGGTAGGCTACCAGGTGCATACCACACCGAAATCGATGGCTCGTGTCGTCCTGCGCGTCGTGACGTTGGACGACGGCGCGCGTCACACCCTGCCCGACTGGGCCCTGTTCTCACAAACCGGCACGATCGACGTGTTCGGTCGTATCGCGTCGGCTGAGCGCGCGGGTGAACCCAACCAGCTCTGCGAGCGAGCTCACAAACGGAACCTGCAGTTTGCCGATGCGTGTCACAGGTCCGGCGTGAGATCCGCTTTAGTGCTAGACGGCGCTGCGGGTTCGACCTCTCGCGCGTTGCGACAAAAAGGGATCGAGGATATATACCAAGCGAATCAAGACGCGACCGCCCTCATCGCGCTCGCCGTCGAAGGTGACGTGGTGGTGCACACGACAACGAGCGTACGCGCCGCGCATCGTCGTGGGTCCAAACAGAGCGATGTGTACGAGCTTTTGCGTCTATCCCGCGACGCGCCTAACAGTCTGCACGCCACCGCCCGTAGCGCATGTTACGCACAGGCCCTAGCCCTTGACATTTACGGCACCTGGCGACCGGAGTACGACCGCACGCTGCAAAACGTGGTCGACAGTGCCGACGTTCGCGCGTTGCTGGTGACTTACTGCACGCGAAACTCGACGCGCGTGCCCGTCGTGCCTTTTGGGTACATCACGATCACGACAGGGGAGCATCGTTCAATGAGATGGAGTATTCTGGTCAGAATCGACGCGCCCAAAAAATGTCCGCATCCCGTGTACGCCTTCGAAGACATGACAGTAGGTTCCATGATGCTCGTGCGCGTGCGTAAAAAAAACCTCTGGGCGGCGTTCACCGCCCGCTCCAAACGGCGAAGGCGCGTGAGCGCGCCCTGTCAGCTGATGAGAGTGTCGCAAGTGTGCGCCGCCTCGCGGGCGCTTCTGTGCGAGGTGCTGCAGCCTCGAAGGACTCACTTCATGGACGATCTGCTGATGTATCGCAAGGCAGCGTTTACTGTCGGGACGATGCGCGCTCGCGTGCACCACGATCGCGCACATGTGATGCTGGCGTGGGACCCGGAGCACAACGACATAAAGGACGCGCTACCTTTGAATATACGTAAGAAAATTGAGCGCAGCATATACAGTTAGATCGCGTCGTGTGTTGAAGTGATTTATTTAAACGATTGCAAGGGCAAAAATTACACGCCGTCCATTTGTACGGCGTGGGGATGCGCGTATACATACACCGCAGTTGCACGATCACGTAGCAAGGCCGGTTCGCAACGCGTGCAGGCCATTATCGCGCGCGCGTGTGTGTATCTATATTTTTGTGCAAGCGGATCGGGTCACCGTATTCTTGGGACGGCGACGGACAGGTGGACGTGCGCGTGCACGCGGCGCAGGTTTTTTAATGATGGGTAGAGGTTGCGCGAAAACGGTTTGACGTATAAGTACGTACGATTACGCTTAGTCTGTACCTTTCTGTCACATCTTGGTTCGATACAATATAATAGATCATACATCCTTAGGATGAGTCTGTGGTATGCGGTAGTTTTCCTGCTGCAACTGTGTGATACAGTAACCGGTCAGCCTTGTTCGGACGAGAACAAACAAGAAATCTTCGACCAGCCAATTGATCATCCCTTGTTCTCTCGCGGTCTGCAAAGTGATTTTGACGCAGTTTGGCCCGCTGCAACTCGAACCGACCAAGCGCGACCTCCGGGTCTCAGTATAGTCTTCGCCAGCCCGGGCCAACTCCCAGAATGTGCGAAGGACGCCAAGGAGCCCATCTTTTGGCTGTATTTAAGCGGCCTATATCGAACATTCGGCATGCATACGAGAAACGTGCTTGAGTTTTTGCAAGGATCAGCTAGCTGTTGGTTTGTGATACTTTTCACTCCCAGTGACATAGAAACTCGGAATAAAGGGTGGTGGCACGGTGATGAGTACTACAAGACTTTCCAAAACTTGTCGATTATGGATACCCTAGGAAACGCCTCAGGGACTCTTCAGCATCATTTAGGATACGCAATTGCGAACAGATCTTTCGACCCCCCACACAGCGCAGAAGGTATCGTGCAAAACTGGGCTGCCTGCGCTATGGTTGGACGAGCAGTTGCCCGATTTCACAATCTATCAACGAACCCACAGGATGTCATTATGTTAACACGACCGGATGTCATATTCGCGCACCCGATTAAGTTCCCCGTATTGCTCGCGGCAGCGAGGCGGCTGAATTCGCACTTCACATTTCTGATGAGGCACGGCCCGGAGGTCGGCATCATCGGGAACGACCCATCGGAGGTGGCTCTCTTCCTCGACAGAGGAGCGTATGACGCTCTTTGCCCTGAGAATGCGCCTTGCCTAAACGCTCAAAATGTGGCACAAATGAAAAGGCAGGGTTGTGGACACGTTTTTGTGACGCTATTGATCCACGCAGCCACCACACGAAACATCAGTGTATTTTACACCCCCTGGGCGAAACTTCGCCTGCGTTTGCACGGTTTACACGGTATGCGTCGCGGGTTCAACGGCTTAGGTCCACATATGGCTGAAGCGAGCGCTTGCCTGGCTGATACGACGGACGTCGCAGAAACACTTCAGTGCGTTACGGGTTTTGACTCCGCGACGCAAACAAGTGCTTGTAATAGCCGTGCCCCCCTATTCACGGAAACCTTGTGGGGTCGGGCTAGAAAGGTTCGTATGCTCAACCATGGTGCTCAATACTACCTGTGCGAGCAAGTTTCCCCATTAGAGCAGGTTATCGAAAAGTCGTGGAAGAAATTTGTTTAGGCAGGCAGGCTTGCTTTCTTATTGCCAGTTTGCTGCGTGTGGCCTTAAACGTCACCGATGACTTCGTGCTGGACCGGCAACACTGGTATGCTTTGGTAAGTACGCGCTGGAGAACCCAACCAGATAACCTAATAAATGTGGAGCAGATCATAAAGTATCACAACGAGAAGGTTGGTGTGCAGGTGGTCACCGTTGGCCACACCGGTTTTACGGTCAAGCTGCCGACTGATCCGACCAGATAAAGCGCCGGCAGGGTGCGTCGCAAATTGACCAAGGACGGCGTGCTTGCTAAATATCCCGAAGAAATCGAAGAAGAGCGGCCATTCAAGCTTTCCCCCAAAGGACAAAGTCACACAACCCGAAAAGAATTGTCTTATTTATTTATTTAGTTGCTGCAACGAAGTACCAGACCATTGACCATTATCGAGAACAGTTTTTGCAATGGTCCAAGCGAGCGCCGATAAAGGGCAACCATTATTTGAGATATCACACATTCTCTCAGATAAGATCGCTAGAGGTGTCAAGCACTACTTAGTGCGATATGCAGGCTACGGCCCTAAACATGCCACCTGGGTCAAAGCCACAGAGCTGACCAATGCAGCAGACATAATAGCTGCCTATGAAGGCTACACAATATATTAAGCCTATTGCCTTAATTCTTGTAATATATACTAATACGTGTCGATCGTCTATATACCCTGCTCTTAATGTCGTATCATTATGTTGTATCAGGAGCAACGCCACGCATATTCCGAGTCTAGGTTTCGTTAGCTACGCGATCGACGAACGTTATTGGGAACGTTGTTGGCGAAACTTGCATTGGCGCTCATTCGCGTACCACACCGACATCGCGTTGCGTCCACCGTGGCGATATAGTTTATTGTTAACGTTGTTTACCGCTTCTGCCGTGGTTTTTAAATGCTTTGTCAAGATACCTGCTACGTTGCCATAAAAAGCCGCGGCTATAATACGCGACAGGTCTTGAATTACACATTGCCATCCGCTTCGAACGCCTCATGAAGACGGGCGCATAGATAAGAGCGCATCTCTTTATTAGTGCCACAGTTAAACGCTTCTTTAAATTCATGCCACTTGATGTTTTCCGCTTCGCACCACGGCTTGAAAATTTCAGCGTACATGCTGCCGACACATCTTTTGCAATCAGTTGGTTCTGTCATACAATTTAATTCCTTATACGTTGCTTGCAAAGCTTTAAGACGTTTTAGCTTTTCAACTGCACACTCATTCTCTACCCAATATTCATTTAGAGTTTTTTTACCTTCGATACGCATATTCAGTGCGGCTTCCGTTATACCTTCGAGACCAAGCATGTTTGTACGGTAAGAAGTACGATCTTGTCGTTGTCGTATCAAGCGATATTATGCTTTCAACAGACATTGACTTTCGCGACATGCACGAGGCGGCTAATGACGCTGGTATTGTTTTTACGACCGCAAACAACGATGCGTTTGGATACACGAACGGGTTTTACGTTGGCCAGCCAGGCGTTGTACAGAAAATTATGAGTCGTTTACAACTTTTGAAGCACGCGCGGCCTTTATGCAGTCGCCAAAATGTCAATTTACTCATGGGCGATTGTCGTATACCGAAAAATCAAGTAAAAGATTGTAATAATGATTGTAACGACTACGAATACGTGTTGCAGCAGAGCTTTATGTTTTACAACATAACACGTCGAGTGCTGCATGGATTTGAATCAAAATGGAAATCTTTTTTGAAAGTCAGAAACAACGGCAAATGGATCGGAAACATACATGTACCGGCGAAATTTATTGAATGTTTGAATACTGTTTTTTATAAACGAAAGCTTGTTTAACGTTACGTCACTTGCGAAACGCGCGTCGTCCCCCCCCTGTTACAACCAGCTTCGACCGCGGTGCTGTCACGTCGCATCGCCTGCGGCCGCGCCGTTTACGGAAGGCGTGCGACGGTAATACGAAGTGCGACCGCAGGTTTCGCTGCACAAAATACCGGTCATGAGGCACAGACTTAAAAGCAGAAACACACCGACGATTGCGCGTATCTCCGATTCGTCCGGATCGTTGTACTCTCTGCAGTACACGATATCGTTGATGATTTTGCAATCTGCTAAGAGCGCGCGATGCATGGTGCGCATGCGCGTATTACGAGATTTCAAACGGGTATGGGCACGCGCGTGTGAAAGTGTATATATACGTTTTAGGTGGCGTGGTTCAAACTAAATCCACAACACGTTTTGATACACGCATCCATCGGCCGATCGCGTCGTGGACGTACAATTCGTTCGGGTGGCCGCGAACGCCGTTAGCGGCCCGCTTCTGTCGCGGGCGTGACAGTCTTGTTCGAGGCGCCAAAACAATGCAAGAGAGCGGGCTTGGCTATCTCATTTATTTTGCCTCTCAGGCGTAACTTTTTTTTCCGTAAACATGACACCGGTCAAAATGCCGGACAGGGGCTGCATATGTTTCACTCACCGGAGTCGACGACGCGCAAAAACAAATAAAATTCGGGAAGGTATATATACAATTAAGTACCCGCTATCACCATTGCAAGCGTGTTCGCCAGCGGCGCGTGGATTGGTAAACTAAGTTTGTAGCTTGGCAGCATTCACAAGCAGATGCCCGTCCGTATTAGTTTTTTTACCAGTCACGTCAAATTGATATGTACTGCCACTCGGGTGGCGAAAACATATACGATGGGCAGAGGCACGTTCATTTTTGTACTGTTCCTCATTATGTTCAACATAATCGTTTTTTTGATGATATACGACGTGAGCGATATTTTGCCATCCTTCGATATTTCAGAATCGAGCGAGTTCTACGCGTGGGATACCGAGGAAGATCGGCGCTTTATCGGGCCGCAGCACGGATTCGAAGCGCCCGCGTACACTGAGCGTCGGTCCCTGCTGCAGATGGAAAACGCGCAGTATACAAACGTGTACGATCGCGCGTGGACCCACGATTACCCGCGACTGTCGTGCTGGGGGTGTCATTTTTTTGGTAAACTGGCAGATCTGGTGTCGTTTCACACGGTGTTGGACGCGGGCACCGGGAACGGCATGGGGGTCAGAATGTTACGGGCGCTCGACAAAAATGCGTACGGCATTGAGCTATCGAAAATCGCTTTGGAGCAGGTGAGACTCTGAGCACGTCGACATGGGTACGCGCGTGACAAAACGTAAGCCTCGCGTATGTTTGTGTACGCAGGACGCGAAGGATTTACTTCAAAGGGAATGGGTACGTCAAGGCTCGCTCCGAAGACTCCCGTACGCCGATAATCAATTCGACGCCGTCCTCTCAGGTGAGAACCATCGCGCGAACGCGGCCTGCTCGAGCACGCGGATCGCTCGAGCCTGTGCTAACGGTTTCGCGTTACGATGCGCCTCGCAGCGGACGTATTGGAGCATCTAACGCCGGACGTTGCGGACGCGACCGTGGGTGAACTGGTGCGAGTCAGTCGGCGGCACGTTCTGATGAGCATAAGCCTTAAAACGGTCACGGACAATAAACACACCTTACTGCGACCGCGGTCTTGGTGGCACGACATTTTCAGAAAGCACGGCGCGGAGGTGAACCACCCACTCCTAAAAGCGCTGCAACTTACGAACAAGAGCGTATACCCGGTGCCATCACCGACGGAGTGCCAGTACCCTGGGAACGCGGAGGATGGCGGTGTTTACACGTGTTGCAAGATACAGAACGTGTGGCTTGTGGGCCTAGCTGCACAACAGAATGTGAGAGATTTTAGGTACATGACCTTATCGGACGGTGAGATCGAACCGTGGTACTTCGTGTTTCGTAAAGTGCGCAACATCTCCTACGGGCGGTCATGATTTTGCACGTATACATTTGTTCTTCGCTGATATTGCACTGCGTGTCTGATTTAAGGGCGGTTTGTGATCGTGTCGCCAAAACCGTACATGATATAATTAGCAGAACCGCGCAAAACCGGAAACCGCTGTGCCTGGTGGATATATCCGTCAAGAGGTGGTCCCGCGTGCATCACGATGATATCACCGAGAGCCGCGGTACTCAATGCCGTCCACGATGCCATACAACACCGGCACTTCCTCAATTCAAACCCAAACATAACGCCATGCGCACGCAGGCGGTGGCATGCGAAAATCGAGGCTTGCGAAACCCAAATACGACGAGATTGTTCAGGTTCGGTAGATATTTGTTGAGATACGCGTCCTTTTTGACGATCACAGCCTCCTTGTCGTTACGCATGCCGTCTCGCATTATGTACAGCGTGGCTATAGAAAAATATTCGTGCTGCAGCGCCATACCTAGCTGGAATATGGGCGACTGTAGCTGCGCGCGAACGCGAGGCATCTGCATCAACCGTTGAACCTGCATGCATTGTTGCACCAAAAACCGCAAACGACCGCTATGCGGCTTGGCGTTGCCGCACATCCAACCGTCGGTGCGATGCATCTCCGTCACGAACAAATTCTGCAGATCGGTGAGCACGATCGGCAAGCCCGATTGAGTGCGCGTCCTAATGTAAGCCGCCATGTGTCGATACGCGACGCGACTGTGCCTCATCCCGATCTGCGTCTCCAGCTTGCGTCTCGCGTCCGACCACAGGAAGAGCACCACCACGCGCTCGGCGATGCTTCGCATCCTTTCGTGCTCGCACATCGACCGACTGCCGTCCACGGGTTTCGGCGCCTTACACACCGGTCTGGTAGTTTTGCTGGTCAGCTGGCGCACTTCGAATCCGTCGCGTGTGACGCCGCCCCCGGTTTCGTCCACGGTGTACTGCAACGCGGTCTCCTTTCCTACGCAATTCCCGGTTATGACGCACACGTACGCCTCGCTGCCGACCGTGTACGCATGGCAGGCGTCGCCGCACGCGTGCACGTTGTTCGACACGGCGCAACGGTACAGCAGCTGTCCGGTCACGGGCAATCGGCGCATGGTGCACTCGGAGGTGCACACGTGATCGGCGTCGACGATGACGTCCAGCGACTCCTTCGTGTCGATGGTCTCCTCGTCGCTGCCCTCACGGGTCTGCTGCAGCCGCTCCATGCAACGCCAGATGCGTTCGAGATCTACGGGCTCGTTGGTATCACGCGGAGCACGTTTGCGCGCCATCGCGGTTCGAACGTGGTCGGCGTTCACGCGCCGCGGCATACGACGCATCGGCGGTGCATATTTGGATGCGTTAAGCTTATTTTGCAAAATATACGTTTTACACCTGCAGCGACAATGTCAGACGTGCACGCAGCGCGCTCGCGCAGTTCACTCGAGTCTCGCGCGCTTGAACAGCCTCGTAATCTACGAAATCGCAGCAGTCGCTAAACTTTTGTTCGGCCTCGCGTTTCGTGCCCGTCGGCAGTACGGCGATCACGCGATGCAAGCCAACGTCTCTCAGCGCGCGGCATCGGGCTGAGAACACGGCGCTCCGTCCCACATCCGGGGTCGCGCAGCACCACACGACACGCTGTCCCCGCCGGATGTCCGCCGTCACAACGTCGTACACCTCGCGCTCCGGCACGGCGTCGCGGTATCGACCGTCGGAGTTCGGACAAGCCCGCATCGTGTCGATGGCGGCGCAGTCCAGCTGCACGGTGTGCGTCTGAGGCATGGCCATCGCCACGGCGTGTACGAAAACCGATCGCAGATCCTCCTCGCGGCGGGCTTCCTCGGCCACGGATTCCGTGTCATCGCGCGGGCGCTTCAAGCTCGGGCACGCGTACCGCTCGATCATCGCGCGTTGATCGCGCAAACGGCGCAGCACCACAAACCGCGGAACGCAAAGCTTGTTCACGCCGCACACCACGTGCGCGCCCATGTAGTACTCGCGCGAGGCACCCACGTGAGTCGTCAGCAGGCTGCGCGTCTGACGCACGCTGAACAGGTGCACCACCGCCCTTTCGGTACAGTCTGAACGTTTCGCGTCGTCGATCAGACGCTGGCACACTTCGGGCGGCCAGTTCGTGGTCGGCAGGCAGTACTTGAAACGCGTGGCGTCGATGCGCGCGTTGGGGTAACGACCCCGTCCGGTGTCCTTCAACAGGATGCTAACCGCGGAGCCGGCCTCGCGACAGGACTCCCCCCACCGAGCGGGCACGTGACGCACATTCGCGAGCACCGGTTCAAATATGTCTCCCTCGTCGGCGAACGCGACGCTCGGCGTTGGTGGGTTCGCGACGGCCATCTGTCGAGTTCAACATGCAGCACGCGCAAGTGGTGCGACACGTTGGGCGTCTAAATAAGCCCGCGCCGGGTCGAGGCTAATATAAATAGCCGCGCAGCGGTGGGGAGCACCTGATGTTGCGCGCGCTCGTGCCTCTATTGTTGGTGCGGTGCGCAACTCACTTAGCACACGCGTCCAGTTTCGACCAAAGCCACCAGTTTGTGCCCGTTGGATACGGACCGTGTTTTGCGTATCCCGAGCTCGACAACTACAACGGCACCGCGGTGATCACGCGCGGATTCGTGTGCACCTCCGTCGATCCTACTTTCGACATCTTGGTGGACGAGTGCGAAATCGCTTGCGGCACGACCGCATCCTGTGCCGCGTACCATCACGACGGAGCGCGTTGCGCGCTGTTTTTTGCCTCCAAAGGCGACCATACTAACGTGTGCGCGTCGTTATACAACGACAGTTCGGTGGCGGTACGTTCGTTGCCTGCGTTTCCGAATTTTGACGCAGTGGGTGACGTCTTATACTGGCACGGTTACTCGGAGTTCGGCGATATGTACGAGTCCTACCCCTGCATGACGCGCTCGTAAATGCCGCGTAAAAAACGCGCACCGACGCGAAGGGACCCATGCGTTTCCAAATCGTAAGCCTTGCTCTTTACCACTGCACTCTGTTAACATTTGTAATACGCGCTCGGGCCGCGCGCTACGAAGAACGGGGTTACGGACCGTGCTACGCGCATCACGCAAACTCCACGTACACCTTGAACGACGACGCGGAGCTCTCGCGCTCACCTACCTGCGCGGTAACGGCCACCGCCGAGACGCCACCTGAGGAAGATATATCGTTCGTCGATTGCCGCGACGCGTGTTCACATACGTCCGCATGCGCCGCCTATTATCACGAAGGTCGGACGTGCATGCTGTCCATGCACAACGCAACAGCAACCGTGACGTGCGCGGCATGGGAGTGCGTCCCCGCGACGTGCTACGTCCGCCTGAAACCCGCCGCGGCCAACTTCGACCCAGAGGCGCATCGCGTGTACGCCGGCATCCTGCAGAGTCCGTCCTTCTTTCACAGTCGCGCGTGCTACGTGAAAGCGGAATGAGATTGCTCGCCGCGTGCGTGTGTTGCGTGTGCGCGTTACGCGGCGCTCGGGCGGATCTGACGTACATGATGGACAACATAGCTAACCCTTTTTACAACTACGGGTACCGGGCGCAAGAGACTAGACCCTTCGAAGATTCCAGCGGTAACGTTTTCAGCCAGGCAGCCGCGGTCAAAAACAATCTTTACTACGGCACCAGTTCCGCGCATTACACCTTATCCGGTGGAGCGCAGTACAAAACGCATTGTTTTCCTACAATACAAACGGATGGCTATCTAAAGTACATGCGCTCGCACTGGACCGCTTGGCGAGAAAATTCTAACAACTGCTACGTAAATACAAGAGACCTTTACAATTCAGGAAGGTTCGCAAATATGAACACCGATGCTGATAACCCACCGTACGACGGCAATACGTATCACCAGCCTAAGGCTGGCGAATGCTGGCAAATGCCGCAAACGAGGTACACCCCGGAACGCGAAGGATTTTGCAACGCGTACGCCGGACCCGGTATAACCGAATGCGAAAGACGTGGACGAGGCGTGTGGCTGCGATGTATAGGCTGTGCGAGTGTGCTGCTATCGGGTCCTGTGCAGAACGTCGCGGGTTCGCCATCCACCAACTCGCACGACGGTCAAGCATACCCGAACGGCGGCACACCGTATGCCGATAACATACCGACCGCCTCAAACGTGCCCCTAACCGCGGACAGCGTTGACGCAAACTGGCGATGTGCCGACTACTGCGACATGTCCCTGGATTGCATCGGGTTTTATTATACGGCTTACGTCTGCGATCTGTATTCCATTCTGACAAATGACGAATACCGCAGCCAAGCTTCGAATGGTAACTCACGTGGGCGGTACACCTTTAAAGAGGTTTACTACAAAATGTCCCAAACTACCGGCGCTAGCGTGGTTAAGTACGCGGCCAAAACGCAAACTCGCTCGTCGCAAAGCGATTCCTTCGACGCAACCGTTTTGCCGTACCTAATGGCGGTGCAGGACGCAACGTCCACGTTTGGTTGGGTGAGTGGGTACCCGCGGGAACCGCTGACGTGCTTTCAAACTTCCCACACGTCCGGTCGGTACGCCTATTTAAACTACTACCGCGATGAGGACACGATGGAAAGTAAAAGCGGATACGCGCCGAAAGAAACACAATGCGCCCCTCCTGGCATGTGTTTTTTGCGCATGACGTACAATCCTAATTTGCCGGCGTACCCTTCGCCGCCACCGCCCAGCCCGCCTCCGCCATCGCCGTCGTCCCCGCCGCCGTCGCCCCCGCCACCGAAACCACCCTCCCCACCGCCACCTTTACCTCCTCCGCCCTCGCCGCCACCACCTTCACCACCGCCGCCCTCCCCCCACCGCCTTCACCTCCACCGCCATCATCTCCACCTCCCTCACCTCCTCCGCTACCTCACCGCCGCCCTCGCCACCACCGCCGTTCCCCCGCCCACACCTCCGCCGCCATCACCTCCGCCACCGCGTCCACCCCCGCCACCACCGTCGCACAGACCGCCAATGCCGGGCCCACCTCCCAGTCCACCTCCGCCGTCTCCGTTCATGCCTCCACCGCCTTCCCCACCACCCCAATCACCGCCTCCGCCCCGGCCTTCGCCGCCACCCAGCCCCCCACCTTCGCGCCACCGCCGTCGCCACCGCCATCCCCCTCCGCCCCCGCCGTGTTTGCCTCCGCCACCCACACCACCACCTTCGCCCCCTCCACCTCCGCCCGTACCGCCCCAAGCGCCGCGCTACACCCCGAACGCTCCACCGGTAGGCGAGCCCATATGCCTGGCGGAAGATGAGGGTGTCGTCGCGGGAACGTACCCGTCTCCGTTCGCGGATGTGACACAGCTGCGGTTTATGGATTACACACCTTTGTCCTACCCCTTCGAACAGTATCAACCCTTCTCCGATTTGACGTCCTCGGGTAAATACGTCGCGGAGCTGCGGTGGACGCCAACCTCCGACGACGTGGAGCGCGTGTTGGGAGGGTGCCCGGCACCCCCCATTCAAGAGGTGTGGCGTTTACAGGTGTATGTCCCGGAGTACAGCGACATATTCTCCATCCGTTTGGGTGACACCGACGTGCTGATCGTGGAGCTTAACGACCCGTACGACGCGGTCGCGAGTCAATGCACCACTCGCGGCGTGTACGACGGTCAGACGTTGCGCGACTCTTTAGGCTGGGACGCCAACGCGGGCACGATACCCGCGTTGTTTTGCCGTGCGTGCAATCTCGGTCGGGATCCCAACAGCGTCCGGGACAATCCGCACGGTATCGACGTGACGTTGGTCTCCGACTCGTGCTGGGCGATCACGCCTGTCGACGACAGGGACAACAGGCACTCCTACCACGGTTGCAGCGCGTCCAATTTTCAGGGCCGTGGATTTTACTACTCCGGGTACGCGGATAAAAAACTCTGCCACTGGCCCACGACTTTGAACTCTGTCTCCTACTGGCCGTACAACTCGGCGGTGCACGCGCACTGCCGTGTGTCCAACGGCGCGTGGGGCGACCCGCGTTTACAAGCCGATTACAACGATTTTCGCGGTGGCGGGTTCACGGGTTATCGTTCGTCCGGCATGGCCAAAGCGTACGCTAACCGTGGCTTTGTTTTGGAGCGATCCGTGCAGCGCCGAGACGGCGGAGCAGCGATCATGACACCACGCCTCGGTGTTGGGAAATTTGGCACCTGCGCCGAACGGCATTACGACATCGGCGTGCGGTACGCCTACATGCTGATACACGCCACCAGCCTGCGATGTCTGGATTACATACTGGATTACACAGCATCGGGTAGCTACATAACACTCAACGACGACTACACTGTCAACTCGTGCATGCTTTTTGATTTTTTGTCACTTAACAACGAGCTGCAGCTGCTGAATCCTTTGGACGACACCGACAGCTTTAGCGGGAATGACCAATCTAGCGGGGACGAACCGGTATACTTGAACCACTTGTGCGTCGCAAACCGCAAGAACAAGGCGCACGCGCACGACAGCGACGGTCGTCTGATCGAACTGGAAGTGTGCGAACACTTCGACCGTGAATTTACCGACGTACAGTTCGTGACCACCAACGTGAACGACGATTACTACGCGGGAATGAGCGTCGTGGAAAATCACCCGCGGGTGCGTGTGAAAATGCGCAACGGGGACGACACCTACGCTTTGGAGGCGTGCGGCGGCACGGCCGCGATCACGGCAACCCCGGCAGACGACGCCGCGAAGTTGTGCGCGTATCCGTGGTCGAACACGGATCACGCCATCCGCGGCGAGTTTTACGCTGTTAGGGTGCATTTCGGGGACTGCTGCAACAGTCCGCGGGACTTTCACGAGGCGTCCGAAAACCGCAACCTGCTGCTAAATTCGGATCTCACCAACCTGTACAACGAAAACGTGCCGTCAAGCCCGGTCGTGGATACCGTGTCGAACATAGGAGTTTTTAGGTCGATGACCGATACACTCTATCCGAATCATTGGGTGGTGCCCAACGTCGGCATCACGCTGGTCACAGCGGCTAATGCGCATCAATACTGGCAAGCGAACGATGCCTCGGTTACCGCAGACGCCATCGTAGCGGTGGTGCAAGGCTGTGATCACTACATCGCACAGGACGTTGCCCTGAGCGCTGGCGTGGTTATTGGTGGTCGCTACACTCTGACCTACCGAGTGGCAATACGCCCGGGAATGAACGACGCGTACGCGTTAAGCTCGCCTTCAACGCTCCGGGCGTACTTGGAGTACAACCTGGCCGACGGAGCAAAACAACGGTTTCATTTGCACGGAACACGCATAACGGGTGTCACCAATACCGCAACCGATCCACCGACTGCGGAGCTGGAAATCGACGACAACGGCGTGTTCGCGACGGTTTACACGGAGGTGACGCCACCAACCCGAAGCTTTCGGTTGGTGTGGTATCATTACTGCAACCTACCGGTGCCTGGAGAACAGGGCAGGGTGGACCGCTCTTTTATGCTCACGGATCTATATTTTGGCGAGGCCGCCTGGCTTTGTCAGCACGCGGAAGGCCTCTCAAAACCAAAAAACGTCAGTATGTGCGTCGAAGAACCGCAATCGCCACCCCCTGCGCCACCGCCCCCCCCACCGACGCCACCGCCACCCTTACCACCTCCACCACCCTCACCGAAGCCTCCACCCTCACCGCAACCGCCGCCACCGCCTCCGCGACCACCCCCACCACCCAGCCCCCGCTGCCGTCACCGCCGCCGTCCGCCCCCGTCCCCACCGCCTCCCTCACCCTCCGCCACCGTCGCCCGCTCCGTCCCTCACCTCCTCCGCCACCTTCGCCACCGCCGCCGTCGCCCCCACCACCATCGCCTTCCCCGCCACCGCCGAGGCCGCCACCTCCGTCGCCTCCGCCGTTGCCGTCGCCCCTCCCCCCTGCACCTCCTCCTCCGTCCCCGCCGCCTCCCTCGCCCCCTCCTCCGTCACCTCCGCCTCCTTCCTCCTCCGCCACCGAAGCCCCCACCGCCGTCGCCCTCACCTCCTCCGCCACCTTCGCCACCGCCGCCATCGCCCCCACCACCATCGCCGTCCCCGCCACCCCCCACCCACCACCACCTTTCCCACCGCGCCTAAACCGCCTCCGCCCACTCCGCCACCACCGAGCCCTTCTGCCTCCGCCCTCGCCCCCACCGCCCAAACCCCACCACCGCGCCCACCTTCGCCACCGCCGTCGCCACCGCCCGGCACGCGCACGCCCACCGCGACCCCCACGCGCACGCCCACGAGCGCGCCCACCACCCGCGGTCCCACCGCCGCGCCCACCACGCGTCACCCCACCACCGACGCACCCACCACCTCGCCGACCACCGACGCACCCACGCGCGCGCCCTCCACGCGCGCGCCCACCACGTCTCCGACGACTCGCTCGCCCACCACGACGCACCCCACGGGCTCACCCGCGACCGCGGCGCCCACCACGCTCGGACCGTCGGCGTCGCCCACCACCTCGCTCCCCAGCGCCACCCCCACAACCAGCGCGCCCACCACCACGCACCCCACCACCACGCATCCCACCACCACGCACCCCACCACATCGCCGACGACCGCAGCGCCCACCACTCTCTCCCCCACCGCGTCGCCCGCCACGTCGTCGCCCTCCGCATCGCCGGCCACGCTGGCGCCGAGCGCGACGCCCACCACGCGGGCCCCGGACTACAGTGCCGCGCCTACGGTGTCCCAAACCCCCACCACCGGGGAATCGCAGTTCGACTCGCTGGTCGAGCACAACCTTCCGGAGGGCAGCACCGGCAACCAAAAAGAAAAAAGAAAAAGAAAAAGAGACACCCTTGGACGGGGTGTGGGGCTTTGTGAGTCCCCTTGACTCCTTCTTCTTTGTCCCTTAGTCTGGTTCCTTGTCTACTTTAGTTCTGTATAGTCTGTTTAGGCTTACTGCAAATCCTGTCGCTAGGTCATGTATTTTCCTGAGTAGGTGTAGGGCTTCCTGTCTGTCGAATCCTAAATGTTTGGTCAGTATTTTCTCCGTGTGTTCGTATATTGTTCCCGTATTGCCGAATACCATTACGTGTAGCGTTACCTTGTAGCCATATAGTTCTAGTAGTTTTACTAGCGGTGTGTATTTTGTGTACTTCGTTTTTAGTGCTTCCTCCCAACTCATTTCGTCTGTGTATGTTACCTCTATCAGGTGTATGTGGCCCGCTTCCGTCATTGCCTTTTGGTGTGTGTACCCAGGCTGCTCATTCCCCTTTTCAGTTCCCTCTAGCATTACTATGTCCACGTAGTGTGGTATGGTGTCCTTTCCGTGTGCTGGTGCCGGTGTGTTTCGTCCGTCCAGTCTGCATTGCCCCCTTGTGAGGAGGAAGTCTTCTATTGGTCTCCCGTTGTTCATTCCTTTCCCTTTTTTCCCCGCATGGGTTCTTATTACACATCCTCCTTTCCTGCCTTTGCTAATTGCTTTCGCTATCATTTTGGTGGTCTCATCCGACCTGCTTATTATCATGTTCTTTATCTCCCTCTCTGTGCATCCTCCCAGCACATGGGCTGTGCGTATGAATCCTCCCGCGTTTACTTGTCTGGGCATCCCGCAGCATTTGCATTTTTGCGACCTTCTCCCTCCTTGCTGCTTCTTGTATGGTCCTGCTGGTAGTTTGTTCGCCCGGCATCTTAGCAGGACTGTCACGTCTTTCTCGTTTAGGTATTCCGTTCCCTTCTTCCAGTATCCATTAGAGAGCTTGTGCATGGCTTTATCACCTTTGAGGTGCTGCATGTATTTTTCTGGCTTTTCTTGTGTTGCTGTCAGTATTTTTTCCCTCGAGGACTTTCTCCATTCCTTCACTTGGTGTACTTCCTTTTGCGCTGCTTCCTGGTCCTGTACCATTTCCTGGAGTGCTCTCCATTCTTCCTGTGCTTCCTCCTGTTGTTGGGCCATTTCTCTGAGCTCGGCTGCGGTGTCCTGCTGTGTTGTCGTGTCCACATTCTGTGTTTCCGGTAGCTTCAGTTTCTGGGTTGACCCTTGTGCAGTTTCTCCTTGGGCTTCCCTCGGCCCTTCAGCTTCCCGTAGGGCTGGTTGGTCGGGTTTTGCCTGGCTTTGGGTTCTTCTTCGTTTTTGTCTTTCTCCCTGTTCTAATGCCTCCTCTTTCTGTATTGTTCTTGTCTTCCATCCCTGTTCCTTATTCATTTCTACTCCCCGTGTGCTCTCTCGCCCTTGCCCCCTCTTTTGTTTAGCTTGTTGTGCTGTTTGTACTTGCTGCTCCTGTATTAATGCCTCCTCCTCTAATCGTTCCATCCTCTGGAGTTCCAATTCCTCTTCCTGTTCCTGTTGCCATTCTGGTTCATCGGGCCAGGTGTCTGCCCAGGCTGTTCCTATTTCAGTAGGCTCCCGGTTTCTTTGTGCGTATTCTGCCTCCTTCCTCTCAATGCGTTGTCTTTTGGTCTCCCATTCTTCTGGCCCGGTTTCTAGTTTCCTTTTTAGTCTTTGTATTATGTTCGTTTTTCCCGTCATTTTTGCCTCCCTCACCTTTTTTGTTACATGGTTGAGTATTGCTTGGTGACCTTCCAGTTGTCTACCCGTGGCCTCGCATATTGCTAGTAGCATCACTGTATCCGTGTTGTCGTGGTTGAGGCCGTATTCCCCTTCTTCACAGGCCCTTTTTGCCACCTCGTCCGCCATTTCATTCCCATGTATTCCCACATGCGCTTTAACCTTGTATAGGGCCACTTTTGTTCCTTCCTTATTTAGCTTTTGTATTTGTTTCATTATTTTCCACAGTAGGTCCCTGTGTACGTGCCTTTCAAGCGTGTGCGGCCTTCTTTTCATGTTTTGTATCTGGTAGAGGGAGGTCAGACTATCCGTGCATATGCTGACTTTCTCTTCTCCCGAGTTTGAGTCTAGTGTCAGTGCCATATATATGGCAGTGAGCTCCGCCCTGTTAACAGTTTGGCAGCGTCCGGCCCATCTTTGCATGTGGTTCATTGCCCGTTCCCCTCTTGGGTCCCAGACACCTGCCGCCGTTACTTCCTCGACTTCCCCGTTTTCCTTTTTGACTTTTCTTTGGCTTCCATCTGTGTAAATCATATTGTTTCTGTTATGGCTCCTGTGGGGCTCTGGGTATCCTTTCCCTTGGTTGTCCCACTTGCTTTCTGGTGGTGGTTCTGCTTTCTCCTTTTCACCCCTTTCCCACTGCAGCCATTGGTCTCCGTTTATGTGCTCGTCCGTTGTGTCTGGGCCCGTAAATTGTAATGCCCACCTTCTTAGGGCGTCTCTGTTTATTTCCTCCCTACTCCACGTGGTGTTAGCTCTTAGTACGTCCATAGTCGTTGGCCTCGGCCCTCTATCCCCTCCTCTGTGCTCCCCTTCTTTTTTCCTGTCTTCCATCCACCGGTCAATTATCTTCTCTGTGTGGTTCTCCAGGTGGCTGCCTGGTAGTGCTTGCATGACCGGTAGTTCATGGTTCATCCATGGCGCGGAGTCTATGACGCAATCCTTCTCCCATTCTGTAATTGACCTAGGTCGCCTGTCCGCATCCTTGAGGGTGAGAGGCCTGTGTATGTAGCATGCTCTGCCTATCGTCCTGACTTTGCTTTGCGGGCACTTGAGAAGGGCCTTGCTGAATATGTCGTGGGTTTTGAGTGCATCCGGGCAGTATTTTCTCCATCCTGCTGCATTCGCTACTACCAGTATTCTCATGTTCCAGTTGCATTGTTTGGGTTTCTGTAGGTTGCCTTGCATCCAGTGGTCGGGTGGTAAGAAGGTGAACTGCCCTTCCTTTATCTCCAGTAACTCGTGTACCCTGTATCCCATGTGCTTATTCAGCAGTTTTCTATACGGGCTTTTGGCGTATGTGGGGTATATTCCTACCCCCAGAACGGGTTCGGCCGTTTTTGTGGAGTTAATTGCCTTTTTCAGTGCCTTGTAGAGGTCCCCTGCTGTGTACTCTGGGTTGAATTGGTATGACCCCAGTTTTTCCCATTGCTCTTCCCATGCCGAGCCTACAGCCCCAAATACCGAGTCTCGTGGGTATTGCGAGTAGTACGTTCTGGTGTCTCTGTGTACATTAAGTGGGGAGGCGAATACCTCTGTTTGGACTCCCATGGCTGTGTGTACCGCCTCCATCATTTCCGGAGGGAAGGTCCAGTGGTTTTGGAGGTTCCTTTTTCTGTGTTTCATCTCCGCTTTGCTGGAGTACCTTATCAGCAGTTGTGCTATTTCCTCCTCAAAAGTGTTTACATGTATTTTGTGTTCTACACTTAGTTTCAGCCTTTTGGCCAGTTGTTTCTCTGTTGGCCTTTGTGCCGTGCTGTCCCCCACCGCCTCGGCATATCTGTCGTACAATTCTCTAGCTTTTACCGTGCTCAGCGTGCCTATAAGGCTTCCCTCCGGCTCATAGCAGTAGGTGGTGTCACCTTCCGTGCGCAGTTGTCTGTCCTTCACCCCTGGAATGTGCCTAATGTCCTGGTCCGGGTTCGTTTCCCTTGTGCATATTTCCAGGTGCGTTACTTCTTTCCAGTACCTCTGTTCGCCGTTTGGTTGTCCTGCCAGTATCTCTTCAGCGGGCTCGCGTTTGGTCCTTTTGTCTCTCTTGTCGCTCTTCCATTCTTCCACTAGGTTTTTCCATCCTTGGTCCGAGGAGAGGTTGTGTTTGAGCAGGTGTGTTCTTACTGTTTCTTCTGTGCTCCACGTCGTCTGTTCGTTTCCTTCTCCATCGGTCCACCGTATTTCGTACTGCGTTACTTTCGAGGTCGAGTCGTGTAGTTTTGCAGGTACTGTCTCGTTGCCAGTATCCCGGCGGGCGTGTAGTTTCCCTCTTGTCCTAGCATTTCCATTCGGTCTTCCTGTGTCGACCACTGGCCTCTGTCCTGTTGTCCTGACTTCCTCTTTACTCTCTCCCCGCGGGTGTCTGGTTGTCATCACGTCGTCTTCCTCCTTTTCTTGGTCGGTTTCTATGCCCAGAACTTCCTTCTCTTGTTCCGTCCACTCTACCTCTGACTGTTCGAAATGCTTCGTTTGGTTGGCTAGCGGGTACATAGACACTAGTTGCAGTATGTCCTTCAGACTGTTTCCAGCCTCATGTAGCGCCTTTATTTGTGCCGGCCAGTTGCTTATGTTTTCCATGCTTACCGTACTTTTGGTGTACCTCTCTAGCTCTCCTGTTTTCCGTTCTTGTATATATTCAGGTTTCAGCCTTCTGTTCCACACATGGTCCCAGTGGTCCCCTGGTTTCTTAATGTCGTTGGGTTGTGCTTCGCAAATGTATGGGTATAGGTGCAGCATTCCCTGTGCTATCTTTGTTGCCGTCTTGGTGTCGTGTTTCCTTCCACCTGTTGCTTTCAGTGTTTCTATTGGTATGGCACTTTTCCCGTCTGCCGTGGTTAAGTTCTTGAGGTCCGGGTAGTTTCTGAATAGTGTGAGTAGTTTGGTAAAGTTTATTTGCTTAGTGGCTTGCTGAGTTTTCGTTTCCTGTATTACATTTACTGTTCCCATTTTTTCAGAGCCTGTCGTCGCAGGCTGCGACTGTGGGTCTCTGTATTCTGTATCCATTATCCTTTGGTGCTTGGTCGTTCTGGTTGTGCCCTCCATTTCCGCGTTTGTGTATACCCTTTTAGCTTTTCCCAGCTGCCTCATTATAGGTAGTGTTTCTTTGCCCAGTTCCTGCATGTGGGTTCCCACTCCTTTCACGCGTATTCCATATTCATTCAGAGCATTCATCTTCCTCAGAGTGTTCGTTTGTGTCTGCAGTCCCATTTTTAGTTTGCTCCTTGTGCTGCTGTGTCCCCTTTCTTCGAAGTGTTTTTCCAGTAGTCCGGCTGTGGACCTGCTAACTTGTGACATTCTTTGTCTGGTTTGAAGGTTTCTCTCCCTTTTGCCGTATCCCATCTGGGCCCCTTTGTCTTCCTCACTCTGAACAGCGCCTGCCAGTCCCGTGTACACTTCCTGTGCATATATTGCCTGTAGGGACTGGAGCCCCAGTCCGTATTCCTCTTTTTCCTCCGTGTTTAGTTCATTGGGCGTACCATTCGCGGGAAGTCCATATATTCTTTTCATCGCGGCTCCCAGCTGATTTTCGGCCTGTTGTATTTCACCCTGTGTGTATATCCCGAGGTGGAGTCCGTATTTGAATTTCCCCAATATGGCCGACTTCAGGGAGTACTCTTTTTGTCTTTGTGTGAGGGGGGTTGCCAGTAGTGCGTCTATTCTTCTTTTGAGTTCCCGTAGTGACTTTCTTTTCTCCTCTTTCCATGTCCCCAGCATATTGAGTAGGACCCCCAGGTACTTGTAGGTATCCCCGGCTTTTAGGACTTTTAGCGTTCGACTTCCGCATTTCACCCCTTGGTGCCTACTTTCTTTCACGTTTTTGTTGCCATGTTCTACCCTGTTATCTTTGTTTTGTCCTCGTTTATTCTGAGTCCACTCCAGTCTCCAAATGCCGAGAGTTTCTTTAGCTGTTGCTCCATGCCTGTCATTAGTTTGGTTAGTATAATTAGGTCGTCCACAAACGCTCCGGAGGAGGTTCTCAGTTCCCCTCTGAGCTCCCTGTCAGTTGCATACCTGTGCTGGTATCCATGGTCTCCCACCTCTAGCCATCTAAGGAGAGGTTCCAGGTATAGTATGAACAGTAGCGGGCTCATGCTGTCGCCTTGCAGAATCCCCCTTCTTATTGGCACCTCTTCCGAGACCTGGTCCCCTACTTTTGCTCTCATTTGCATGGAGTCCTCCTCGTTTTCGCCCAGTATGTCCCTGACAGCTTCGGTAAGTTGTGGTGGCACCCCTAGGTGTTTTAGCGTCGTAATGAGTCTTTCGTGGTCAACCGAGCCATACGCATTTTCGAAATCCACGTAGGTTGCATGTAGGCTTCGTTTGGAGAGGTTGGCGTCTTCAATGGCATTGGTTACCCTGGTGAGTTGCTTCATTGTGTTGTGGCTTTCCCTTGAGCCCTCTTGTGCTTCCGAGAGCATGCCGTTTATCTCACAGAAGTCAGCTAGCATTTTTGTGAGTACTGTAGTGTATAATTTGAACAGGCAGTCCAGTAGTGCTATAGGTCGGTAGTTTTTTTGTTTTGTTACTTCTCCTTGCTTGTGGTGGAAGCAGAAGTAGCCTTTTTTCCATGGTAGGGGGGTGTGTCTATGCTCCCACATTAATTTCATGAGTTCACACAGTTGGTCGTGGAATCTGTCCGGCATCTGTTTCAGTATTTCATTTTGTATCCCCATGGGCCCGGCTGCTTTGTTGGTTTTCATTTTCTTCACCGCCTGTCGGTAGGCCTCTTTGTCCACATTTAGGTTTACTTTTGTTTGGTCCGGTCTTTTGCATTGGTTTTCCCTCATGTAGTTCTTGTACCTTTCGTCAAGCCAGGGTGGCGTATCTTTAAGTCCTTTCTCTGGTTCCTTCATTTTGTATGGTTCCGACCACGCAATGTGTTCTCCCATTGCCTGTGCCACTTTTTGGTGTCCTACCACTAGCTCTCCTTGCATGGTTTCAATCGCTTGTATTGTTGTAGTTGGTGCCGTTCCGTTTTCTATCTCTTTTTTGTATATCAATTTATGGTAGTGCTTTATGTTGCCCCAGTATCCTTCTCTCATTTTCATTCTTGTTTTCTGTTTTCGGTTTGCTTCGTGTTCTTTAATGCACTTCCTTGCCTCTTTTGTCGCAAGCTTTTTCTGTTCCCGTTCCCATTGTTCCCATTCCCTCATTTCGTTTGTTCGGTTGTCAAAATCTTCCGTCCGTGCTTCCTCGGTTACTTGTTCTCGTGTTTCTATGTCCTTCTTCCATAGTGCTATGTTCTCACGGCACCTGTTCCTTTCTTTCAGGTGGCCGTCCCTTTCTTTGCGGAGGGTTTTTGGGAGGTGTAGTCCATGTTGTTGTTCTGGTGCTGCCGCTTGTTTCGGTAAGTTGACATCCATCATTGCCCTGTCTCTTGCTTCCCCCATTATCCTTGCAACCACCCCTCCCGCGTAGTCTATTGCCCGTTTTCTGTGCCTCGTGCTGGCTGCTGTTTTTATCCCGTTTATTGCTTCTTGCATTTCATCTTGTAATTCCTTCGTATATGCAGCGTCCAGTGTTTGCCTGAGGGTATTCCCCTCTGCTTCTGTTAGCGGGAGTTTCAGTCTGGCTGTTTTTGCATGTTGTGGCTTTTGTGTCGTTGGTCTGTGGGTCCCCCAGGCTTTTAGGTCCAGTTGCGTTGTGCAGACCATTTTATGGTCGCTCATGTGTAGCTCGGTGAGTTCTCCTGCCGTTGGTTGCGTGTAGTATTGTAATTCTGCTTTGCTTGCTAGCATTCTGTCTATGTTCCGTCGTTCATGCCATGTTAGTGTTGTTTCCCTGGTCCCTCCCACATCTTGCAGACCCGTGGCTTCCAGGGTTTTGTTCCATTCTCTGTCCCTGCTATTTTTCGGTGTTCCCGTCGTGGCATTCAGGTCCCCACAAATTAGTACTGTTTGTCCTACCGCATTGTCGCTGGCTGTGGTCACCATTCGCACATACTCCTGTATGCCATTTCTGGCCGCTTCTCTGTCGAGTTCCCCTCGTCCTGTCTCTTCCGCCGCGTCTTTCCCTTCCACCGGGTAGTATACCCCTAGCAGGTGTAAGTATTTTCCTCCCGGAAAGTGGAGCAGCGTGTGTGTGAGTACTCCTCGTAAGTGCGGTACCTGCACCTCGGTGTAGTTATGTGGTTTGGCATATTCCCCTGTGAGTATTACGGCAAGGCCCGCCTTGTGGTTGCTCTCTTCTCCCTCCCCTTCCTCTGTTGGTACGTTTGTGCATACGTTTGACTGTTTTTTGTTTCTGAAGTGTCTTTTCATTTCCTCATTCGCAGTCTTAGTTTCCGTGACTATTGCTATATCTATCTCCCATTTTCTCATTTGCTCCTCCAGTTCATACAGTGAGTGCGGGGAGCCTTGTATGTTCCATGTTAGGAAATTTATGGTGTGTTGTTGTGCTTCTCCCATTTCTTCAGTGTTTAGGTTCTCCGTTTTTGGCATGTTCCCACCCCATTGCTTCTGTGCCTCCAGGGACCCTTTGGTTTCCTCATTGTCCCTTTTGTTCATTTTCGTTGTTGTAGTAGGTGGCGGGTTTTTCTTGGCGTTCGCGGGAGGCCTCAGCTTTTTTCCTGTCGCCGTTCCCTCCTCCTTCTTTAGCCTTTCGTTTGCTTGTTCTTTGCTTATCGGAAGGAACCGTAGCGTGGCCTGAACTAGCTTGTCCGTGGTACTTGTGTTCTTTTCTTCCGTTGCTTCGCCCGTGGCGTGTTGCTCCGTAGTAGGTGCCCTGCCATCTTCCTTCGGTTCATCACTTTTCATGTCCTCCTCGGCCAGCCCAGTTGTTTGTTCTGTCGTCCGCCGCATCTCCCGAGTCTCCCCCTGCAGCCGTGCCGTGTTTCTAGTCCCGAGTTTGAAGTGTCCTGGTTTGCCGTCAACATGCCAGTATTTCCAGCTCCCTGCCACTCTTATCGCTTGCTCACCTTGACTGAATTTTTCCCATTCTGGTGGTGTGCTATGTGTTTTTAGTTCACTATATTTCACCTTTTGCAGGTCGTAGGCTTCTCGCAGTATGGTCCAGACATCTATAGCTATTAGCAGTTCGTCCTGTTTTTCTATTCCTCCAGTGGGCAGCCACACATGCGCCTGCATGTCCTGGCGTGTTATTGTGAGCATCATCATTGCCCATTTTTCTCCATCTCTTATTGCTATTTGGGTTCGGCCATCTGTCGATAGTTTGCTCATTGTTTCATCTATGAGGGCTTCAGTGTCTTGTTGTAGCGCTTGAAGTGCTTCCTGAACGTTCATTATCGTTTGTATGCCCACCCCTTGTTGTCGCATTGTGTCCTCCACCTGTTCCCCTGTGCGGCCACGCCCCACCTCCCTCATGAAGGTATCCGCCGCACATGTTCCTTGGGTTCGCGCCTGTTTTGCCCCAGTCCTTTTTGCTGGGTCCTCCCTTGTCAGCTCAACTTCATCCGTGTCCTGTTCTGCTTGTGGCTTATTTTCCCTCATTATGGCCGACTTTATCTTTGGCCTGAATCTGTCTCTGCATTTATTCACTATTTCCGTGGTGTGTATTGTCACGCATCGACTGGTTTGGAGTGTGTTCGTGTACACATGTTGTATCCAGGCTCCGTTCCTTTCTAACAGCCACCGTTGCCATAGCTCCGCAATATATATCACCCAGACGCCGCAGCTGAATGCATCGTGTTGGTGCCTGTCGTACATCGGCGTGGCTCTAGCTTCCAGGCACCCCATTGCCTCCTTGTTGCCCGTTACCCATGCACTCACTGCTCCTTGCAGTTCCTCCGCCATCCTCGTGTGCCCTTGGGCGGTGTTCTTCCGTGTCTGTCTTTCCATGCCCATAGAGTCGTATACATAGGCCTGCAACGTGCTGTTATCTTTTGCGACGCAGACTCCTACCATCAGTAGTAGCCAGTGTCCGTTTCCTACCACTGGTATCTGGGTGCCACCCTTTTTGGCGACTTTTTCTTTTACCATTTCAAGAAATTTTTTGTCATTTTCCCTCAGCATCTTCAGTATTTCTTGCATGGTTGTTGAACCCGGAGGGTTGTCTTCCAGTGTTTCGAGCGCGAGGTCCACTTGGTGCATATTCAGTTTTCCGTCCTTGGCAAATATTCCCTGCGTGACAGAATTCTTGGGGTACTGTCCTTCCATTTTCTCGTTCGAGCATGTTCCCCCCCCTATATGTGAGGGCTGTGGTGTCGCTTCGGCATACCTACCCGTCTCCTCAATTTGTTCAGCTTTCCTGTTGGGTCTTGTACCCAAGGCTGCTCCTCGTGCTGCCGTAGACATTTCATTCACCGCTTTGACCTGCGGTACCTCTTGTCGAGGGTTTTTCATTGCCAGTTGTGCCTGCTCCTTCCGTTTAGCCAGAGTGCCCATCACACTTAGTGTTACATGCATGCTCATTATCTGGGCTCCCACCGTTCTCGCTATGTTTTTGCCTTCCCTTCTCATTCGGCGCATCTCGCCATGTTTTCGCGCCCACTTGCTATTGTCCCTGTCCTTTGTTTCTTGCCTTACTACCTGGTTGCTTCTGACCAGTTGTGGTCTGTCATATTTGGTACGTTGTACCCACCTGTATGTTTTCCCTTTCTCATGTTCACTCCAATATCTCCTTCCCCTTTTGTGTGCATGTGCGTGCTCCTGCCGGTTCGCCCGTAGGTAATATGTGAGGTTTCTTCTGAAGTTCGCCCTTCGTCCCCCCTCTTCTGTTGTGGCTAACCAACTGGGGCCCTTTGGGGGCTTTTCCTGTGTTATTTCCTGGCGTTGGTCGTTGACTCCTCTTGGCATTTTCTCACTTACCTTTCCAGTTTCAACTGTTGCCGCTGTGCTTCGTTTCTGCATGCACTGTGCTGCATGCTCCCTTTCCGGAGCTTCACCCAGCACTCCCTTTGAGGGCTTTTCCTGTGTTGTTCCTTGGCTTCGGGTGTCCTCCCCTCTTGGCATTTTTTCCTTTCCCTTTCTTGTTTCAGTTACCTGCCTGGTTATCGTTGTTGCTGCTGTGTTCCTTTTCTGCAAGCATGTCACTCGCACCCTTTCCGGTGTTTCTTTTTGCATCCCCGTTCCCACCTTTCTGCTAGTCTTCCTGCATGCTGTTACCCGTACCCATTGCGTTAATTTTTGTGCTGGCGTTATTCTTCCTCCACTATTACTTTTCGTCAGGAACGTAGCTGCAACGCAAATTGCAAGTATTGCTTTCATTAGTGTGCCCCGTGAGTTGCCTTCGTGTCCATTACTTACCACGCATCTCCTTCGGGTATGTTTTCCTCCCCCCATACTGCCTCCCTTGTTACGCGTTACACGCTCATTTTGTCCCCTCACACCCTTCTCGTTGCATTTTTGAACTTCGTTTTCCTCAATCCTTATTCGTATATACCCTGTGGGTGTCCCCTTAAAGTATTTCCCCTTTTGGGCCATTTGCACAAAACTTCGTATTTTTACGTAGAGCTCCTGGGGCAATTCGCTAAATATCCAATGTCGTCCGTTCAAGCTCATTTTCATTTGTTGTTTGTATTTCACCATTTGTAGGCTCTGTGCGAAATTTTTTCGTCTAATTTTGTTATTATGTGCACCTATACCCCCCTTTTTCTGTAGGTACTGACCCTTTGGGTTAGGGTTTCCCTTCATTTCCCGGTATATGGCTGTGCAGGCTGTCATAATTGGCCTTTTTCCTTTCAATGTATCTTGTGGGTTCCTCTTGTTATTGTTGTCCCTATCGTTCCGTCGGTGTGCATGTTCTTCTGGCTTAACGCGGTTTTCCTTGTTACGCGTTACACATGTCTGCAGCGTCGTTCCGTTCTTTTTACAGCATATCTGGGCTTCATTCTTCCCCATATATCCTTGTGCATAACTCTTGGTTGCCTCCTTAAAATATTGCTCTGCTGAGGTCGTTTTTACAAAACTTCGAATTTTTACGTAGAGCTTCTGGAGCAATTCGCTAAATGTCCAAAGTCGTCCGTTCAAGTTCATTTTCATTTCATGTTCGTATTTTGCCATTTGTAGGCCCTGTGTAAAATATTTCCGTCTAATTTTACTTTTATGTGCCCCTATTTCCTCCCTTTTCTGTAGGTAAGCCCCTTTTGGGTTAGGGTTTCCCCTTGTTTTCCTCCATATGGCTGTACGGGTTGTTGCAGTTCGCCTATTTCCATTCAATATATCCTGTGGGTTCTTCTTGTTGTTACTATCCCCGTCATCTTGCCAGTGTGCATGTTCCCCCGCCCCCGCATTCTTCTTCCTGTTACGCGTTACATTTGCCTGCAGCATCATCCCGTCCTTACAGCCATATATCTGGACCTCATTCTTCTCAATATGTCTTTGTGTTTGACCCTCAGTTGTCTCCTTGAAATATTGCTCTGTCAGAGCTGTTTTTACAGAACTTCGTATTTTAACGTAGAGCTCCTGGAGCAATTCGCTAAATGCCGTAATTTGCCGGTTGCTCCTGAAAGTGTGAATATTGTCTGCCATTTTGCAATAAAGTCCCCATAGTAACTTTCCTGTCAGGCTGCCCATTGCCTTCACCCTCTGGGGCTGGTTTGTGCTTATTTTCCTTAGGGTAGGCTTAGGGTTCCCCTCTTGTCCTAGTGGGAGTTCCTGAATGTGTTCTCTGCTGCTTGCCTCCCTTGTGCATGGGGAACTGGCCTCGGGTGACCTGCTTGTTGCTTTAATTCTGTTTACTGTCTCATAGCGTATTTTATTGCAAGTGCAGCTACTTAATGTTAGTGTATGTTTTATGTTATTTTTTGCAGCTCTTGTGCCAGGTGTGCCCGCCCTTTCCCTATATTGTGTTGAGTTTGATGCTGCTACCGTGTCAGCAGTGTGGTGGCAGTTGGTGCCTGTGTTATTGCTAGCCCTTTCACACTTGTGTCTAGTCGTGGGCTTTGCAGCCTGGGTTCCGATTGGCACTGTGCAGGAGTATGGGCACGATGCACTATTACCAGCAGCAGGTTTGGATTTAGCAGAGTTACTTTTTACTTCAGGTTTTTGTTTAACCAGGATTTTCTGGTATACTGGGCTTTTCCTAGCTTCAAAACTGTAAGGGCCTATACAGGATGTGGCCTCCGCCAGGCTGTTTCTGTCAGCTCCTAGAGCGTTGGCTTCGGTGGGAGCGAGGCTCTGCCAGCTGTTGTTCCAGTTGCTCCAGTTTCTTCCTTTCGTCTGCCTTGGCCTGCGATGCATACAGGAGCCCAGCCAGTACTTATTCAGCTGATTTCCCTTCCTCTTGTGCTGTGTTCGGGCTGGTTCAGTGACGCAAGTGGTGGGGTTCCACTTTTCGTCTTGTGCCTGATTTCGGAGCCGATGCCCAAACTTTTTAGTCAGATTGTGTGTCCCTGTGCTGTTACCCTCAACGCCATATGCGAGGGGTCCTTTATCCCGTGAGGATGATTTTTCCCCGAGGGAGCTTACCCGTGCTTTTTGCAGGCGTTTGAGCTCCGACAGCGTCTCTTCGTCGATCTCCATACCTCCGTCGCTGTCAGATGGCTCGCTCGCTTCCCTTGGCCGGCGTAGATTTTTCTTTGCCGGCTCGGGGGTGCGGTGCCCTTTCAGCAACTTGGCCAGCGCGTTGTTGGAGTTGCTGAAGGACGTTAATATTTCGCTGGAGATTCCAATATGCTGCTTCTGGAACACTCGGTTCTCCTCAGTGAGGTCGATCACGGAGTCCTTCACCTCGTCGACCTTGCTGGAGACGTTGTTCGTGGCCTCAACGCTGTCCGTGAAGCCGCTTTTACACGTGCCCTCGAGCTTCTCCACGGCCTTGCGGAGCTCGTTGATGGCCTCGTCACCGGCCCCGCCCTTCGCAACTTTCGCCCACTGGTTGGAGAGCTTGCTCTCCAGCGCTTGCACGATGTCTTCCGTCTGCTGCGCCCCCGCTGCTGATGGCGCTGCCTTCCCTCTTCTGCCCTTAAACTTATCTCCCGTGCGAGAAAAGTCAGAGTGTTGGAGGAGGTAGGACCGAGATTTGTTGGGGAGAGAGAGACGGACCGTACGTCTGTCTTGCCTCCCCAGCCACTCATACGCCGCTTCGCTGGCTAGCCCGGTGAAAAGATTACCGCTTTTTGTGATTCTCACTCGCATATACGTTTCCGGCTTTGCTGGGTCAGTCCCTGGCCTCACCGTCGTCGCTGGCAGTGGCTTCAGATGTTCTGCTGCTTCGCCCAAGCCCGCCTGTGTAAACACCTCCTGGATGGCCGCTACTAAGTTCGGGAGGGCCGCGGCCAGGTCGATGGTGCTCCCCTTATCAACTACGATCACCTCTGTCTCGTCCTCGCCTCTGTTCGTTAGCGATGGCCTGATTCTCTGAACTGTGTATTCCCCGAGACCCGGGAAGGCAAGTACCTTCGACTCTATGTTGTCAGCGGCCTCCTCCGTGACCGCCACCAGCCGTATGCTGTTGGTGTGTTTCTCCATGTACGCGGGCAGTCCCCGCGCCCCTTTGATTGCCGATTCAACAGAGGGCATACTGCGCAGTTGTTTCTCCAAGTCTTTGGTCGTGTGCCCGCGCAGCTCTTCGCTGATTATGTGCAGCTGTCGCTCCGCGTTGCCCGTCCTAGTCTGCCTCGGATGGAATACCCGTACCCTCGGGATGCAAACGTCTGCTGCTTGGAAGTTGTCTGCCCCCAGTGGTACGCAGTGAAGAGGTAGATGTGCCAGAGATGTCGCCAGCGCGGTGATGGCATATTCACTTTTCTCAAAGGTGAGGTGAAGCTCTGCTATCTTATCAGCATACCAGCGTAGCTGGGTTTTGCCGCTGCACAGAACCGGAGCGGTGTCAGGGAGGTCGTGAAAGTGTCGGATCGCCGACTCCAAGTGGCCGATGTACTGCTGCGCTGCTTTTGGCTCTTCCCGAAAGGGCCCCACCGTCACCTGCGGTCCCTTCTTGTGCATGCCAGCTTCATCCTGCTCCTCTGAGGTGAGGTCAGTGCAGTTCACTACCAGTTGGTAGTGGGTTCTGCCGTGCCCTGCCGGGAGCCCGTAAATAGTTTCCAGTGGGAAGCCTCGCTGGTACTTCACGTTCCGGGCGTCCTCGTAGACGGTGGCCATGTACTCTGCCACCGCCTCCAGCGCCGTCATATCCGGGTCTTCCGCCCCCGCGGCCTCAATCAGTTTCTTCATATCTTCTCCATGCGTATCACAGAGGTCTGGCATGGTCGCTCCACCCGGGTACGTGTCAGTTTTCTTCGCTGCTTGCGCTCTTATTTCTCTGATGAACTCCTCAGTGTTCTCCTGGTCCGCTGATCCTCGGTCTCGTTCCATGTATCTGCTCGATTTATCTTCCTGCCCCACTTGTTGGGGACTTCGTTCTCCGAATTTTCGCACATTGCCGGCTTTCATGTTGGCTAACTTAGGTTTTTCAGTTGCTGGACGTCTTGTGTCTGGCTTGTTCGTACAGGGGGTTTGGGCACTACATGCAAAGTACGGCGCTACAGACACTGGGTGGCGCACCTCGTTTCTCACCTGTGTCGCCCCATCGCCGTTGTTACCGTTGTCTTGGAGTCCTGCGCACACAGTCAGTAGGAAAATTACATTTTTAAAAATATCTATTTTTGTGCCCCGCGGCCCGGAGAGAGGTGCACGCCTCAGACGGGTTCGCGAGAAGTGTGGTGCATTCCATGAGATGATTGATATGATTGTACCGGCAACCAGACCCGTTACAGAATACCGCTGCACTTCCCGACGATCTCGGCCGAAATGTACTACACGGACGGCGCCGCGCGCCGAAGGCTGGCGTCCGCCGAGGGCGACCGATACACGGCGTACGCGCACGAGCTGATAGCGACGTTTTTCGAGCAGGTGCGCCGCTTCGTCGGCCAGGACACCATGACCGTCGACCCCGAGTGCCAGGCGCACATCGACGCCGGTGAGGCGGCGTTGTGCACCGGCGACGCGTTGGTCGGACCGTACGTGCCGATCTACGCGGAAAACCGAGTCGACCTGAAAGTGCGGATGAACCTGACGACCTTCGCGCTTTTGTACGACGAGGAAGAGGGCTTCACCGAGGCCTACCAAGAGCTTCTCGTAGGCATGACGGCCGTCATGCGGGAGGAGTTTGAACTGACGGGCACGGCATCCGCGCTCGCGGTGGTGCTGCACGCGGTGGAGACGGACCCGGACTACCCTGACACCGCGGTCATAATCGACTTCAGCGTGGTGCTGCCCAGCGTCGGCACGGAGGAGTCCGAGCGCTTCCGTGACGCCTTCGACAACAATTTCACCCACATGATGGGTAACGTGATCGAATATTACCCTATGATGCTGCTCGAGACAAGCAACGATCATGGGTACCCACGGACGCACGCGCCGATCACGAGCGCGCCGACCCGGACGTCCCCGCCGCCCCCACCGCCGTTCGCGCCGCCCCCCCCTCGCCCACCGCCCTCGCCCCGACGCCACCGCCGCCATCGCCCCCTCCGCCTTCGCCACCTCACCCGCCTCCGCCACTCCCACCCCCGCGGCCGCCCGAGCCGCCCCCACCGCCCTCGCCGCCCGCGCTGCCGTGCCCGCCGCACCCACCCTCGTCCGCCCCGACCACGTACGCGCCCACCACGACGTGGACCTCCGGACCGACGCCAACACCGGTGGTGGACGTGTTGATCACCACCGTGGGCACGACGGGGTCGTCCGGCGTGCTGTCAAGCGCGCAGCTGCTGCAGGCGGCGTTTCAGCAGCTTGCTGCGCTCACGCCGGCCCCCAGCGTATCGCCCCCCGCCGGCCTTGTCGAAAACGTCGTGCGCGCGCGGAGCACCACGCCCGTGGGTGGCTACAATCGTGGCTACGTCGCGGTTGAGGCGGAGGTGCTGTACGCTCGTCTGACCGTCGAGTCCACCGAGGACGACGCATGGGTGGAAACGACGCGCGCGGAGTATCTGCACGGGCGCGCCGATGCGTGCGCACGCAGCTGGAACGACCTCTCGCTCACCGACGTTGCGCTGTACCAAGCGTACATAGCCACGAACGCGGGGACAACGTGCGAGGCCAACGCCGCATATAACACGCCCGCGAGCGACCCGACGCCGTCGGGGACAGCTTTCGGGGCGTACCCTACGCGCACCTGGATCGTTCGCGGCGGCTACACGCGTTACTACCTGCGCGAGCGATGCTACACGATGCGACCGTCGCTACCGACACTGACGGAGGCGTACTGCAAGGAGTCGGGGGCGCTGGCGATCGCGCGGTCCGCCGCGGACGTGTGAGCGCACTCGGTAAACCGATTTTACACGTGCGATCTACGCGGCGGCGACAGTTTAAAAAACTGCCAAAAACTACGATCGGGCAATTATTTTCAATTTCACGTTGCTTACTCGGTGACGGACGCAGCGCTTTATAGGTACTCGTGACCGAACGAGGCGTGTAGCGAAAACGTGCACAAGGACGCCGTCGTGGAACCGTGGTTTCGCACGTACCATAGCCCACAACATATAAATACAACCACATGTATAGTGCACAACGCGCGGCATACAAGATGTCGGTCTTTATGACAAAACACGGAGTCGAAGCATTAGATGAAGGCATTCCTGATGAGCACATTTCAAAGTACTATGACGCGATGAAAGCAATCGATGATGGTGATGTAATAGGCTTGGAAAACTTTATCATTAAACACGAGAACGAATTAAGAGCAAAAATACGTTTGGATCTTATAAACAACATACGCAATAAAACGGATGCTGCTGAATTCGACGATTTATTAAAGGAATTTAAAACAGGCCCTAAGTCATTTAAAAGTTTCGTCACACGTCCGCAGCAAACGCATATTTTTGACAAAAGAAGCAGTCCTTTGTCCTGTATGATACATGGCACAGAGACAGATCTTGGCGAGTTCGAACAGGTGTTTGACGCACTGTATGCATACTTCGAGGATAATTACCCTCGGATTCTTCAAGGATAATTACCCATCGGCAACGAATGATCAGTATACTATGATCCAGAACTATGATCCAGAACTATGATCCAGAAATTGCGCATAGCGAAATATAAAAAACGAGAGATGTATCTTGTGGTAAGGACATGAATTCATGTTAGGTATTACAAAGATGTTGATATCGCTACATTTATTCCATGTTGAGGCAGTACCTACAAAGATATTGAGGCGACCCGTTTCGTTTTAGGTTTTGAAAATCTGCAATCCTTAATAGATTTAAATATATACAATTCCCGTAAGAACACCTACCTTTTGAGTCCATCGCGCAGTCGAAGAATTAATGCCTGGCCTCGTGCAGGGTATATTACGTCAAAAAAGTGTGTCATGCTGATATGTGTATGCGGGAGCTAAAGTACCACAAACAACAAGAGATTTCCCTGTAACCGTTCAACACCTCGTTGCAGGGTAACTTGATCCTCCTAATAGCCCTTAATCACTGTGGCGACATGCGTTGGTATAATGCTACATAGATCTTTGTGTGTACCTTTGTCGGCACTGGGCTTGTCGTAAAACGCGCGCTCTTGCAGTCGGTTGAATGCGTCTTGAGCACATAGTATAAGTGCGTACCGGGTGTTGCATACCGTGCTACGATGAACTTGAATGTGCGCGATTACAGATTGATTCTACCGCGCGTGTATTTGCCTAGAGCGGCGCCGCACGTCGCGGAAGCCCACGTGAGCTGGTCGAAAGCGCTGCTGGGACTGCAAGGCAGTCGCAGTCTCGCAAAACTGCGGTGCGCGTATCCGGTCGAAATTGAAGCGCGCGTGCACGCCATGACCGAATTCTGTCTTAGGCTGCAAAATTCGTGTGACGTCCGTCCGTGCGGTGATAACGATAAATGGACGCGAGCGCTGGACCATCTCATGTGCAAGGAGCATTCCGTGTACGCAACCATGGTCGACGCCTACCCGACGGACCTCGTGCAGCAAGCTGAGGCGACGACGATGCTGTGTTTTCTGCTGCAGTGACTTGGATTGTACGGCAACGTCTCTCACAGTAGAGCGAGCGCGAATAAAAGCGTGCGGAATCGGATTTTATCCAACTAGGAAAAATCGGTTAATCCGAGGAACGATTGTAAGGTTGCTGAGGTTAGAAGATGTGTGTATGCCAATGATCCGGCAAGGATAGCGGAATGGAGGCACCGTAATGTGTGCAGTACTACCTGCTAAACGGTACAAACCGACCGATTATACTAAAATTAATAAAACTTGTATTAATTGGCGTTCCGCCACGACCGATACCAGTCGGGTACCGTGGTACACAGCAAAGCACATACATTGCTTTCACTGGCGCCGATTGAGGCCCATGGTAAGTTATATCGCAGCAGGCTACGATCCACGTCACCCCATTTGAACGCCCTCACGAAGTTTAAACGCTCTTTGCGTTTTTGGGTCTCGGAATGCCATTTCATGTACCAGCTGTGATAACTGGTAAATTTGGAATCGTACTTGAAATTCTTGTAGTCCGATCCGTTAAGAGCGGCGGTAGGATAACGGGACGCGGGTCTCAAAAATAACATGAGTCGGTCAACGTCGGTATTTCGGGGGCCGGTACGATAGAAGCGCCGGTAATCGAAGCAAAGCACCAAAGCGTCCACTAGAGGACCCGTGGCCACGCTCCATATTTTTGCGCGTAGGCGGTGCAGATCATCCATTCGGACAGCATCGGTGCATAATCGGCGGCCCGCGTCGCAACTGAACACGGAAAGACACTCCATTTGATGGTCTCGCCCGCCCCGGAGCAAAAAGTCCTGCACGGACATGGCGTAAAAACGTTGCAGCTCCAAAGTGCCGAGACAATCCGAAACGCGTATGCGGCGCTTGCGGATTTGAGGTGTCGAAAATGCCACGCCTTCGCTTTGAGCTTGCGCTTCGTAATAGACGACAACGCTGCGATATAGGTGTTTGCAAGTCAGGCTTAAAAGTGCGAGGTCCGTGTCGTTCAACACTTCGTACAGGCAGCTGTGCAATATGGTATCGTTCGCGCACACGCGCTGTATAAAACGTGAGAAGGGTGCTGGCTTGCGGCCCCGCTCCATAAAGGACCGCTCGACGGGGGGCTCGCCGTCAGCGTATTGCCGCGGGTAAATCCTAAAGTCCTCGTCGGTCTCGATCGCCAACTGATGCGGCTCCATGGCCATCTTGTTGGCGTGCAGGTCGCTCAATACCTGAAGGTCATTTTTGGTGTTCCCCGTATTCATTTCGCGAGCTTGTTTTATTTTCACCTGCTCCAGTTCGTGGTCTTTGTTCAGGTGCCGCTGCTCGTCGTCGAATTGTCGCTTCTGCGACGCAAGTCCGTGCGCTTTAGCTTCAGCCCCGGAAGCGCGTTTGCGCTTCAACTCCGGATCTTCCTGGCGCAACACCCGCTCGTCGTCGGCTGCAGGCCGGCACTCGCGTGCGAGACCTACCGTACGCGTACCACCAAGCGTGTCGTTGCGCTCGAGCACCTCTTTGGCCTGCGTCACGGCGCCTTCGCCGTGTAGCTTGTGGACGAGCGCGACCTCCGCATGCGACATTCGCGCGATATCGGCGTGCGCGTGCGGGCGGAACTCGGCACCTCGGTAAATCACTTTGGGCACGACCGCGCGCACCTCGCCCCGCGACGGACTCCCCCCCGCGTATACCACGGGCTCGTCCGCGGCCGCGTCGCTGCTGCCGTTTTCGGTTGGTTCAGGCTCCCGTTCAAGCGTGCACGAATTGGAGAATATGCCCGGGCGTATTGTGGCGCCGTCAGCGTCCTGCGAGGCTGCGGTGACATTGGCCTCGGCCGCGCCCGTGATTTTGGTGTTGCGCGTCTGTCCCGCGCATCTCGCAATTTTGAAGGTTAACACGGGATTGCGCTCGACGCATCCGTTCGCGGCCCACTTGTATACGTCTCCGGCGGCGTCGTGCGCGGTTTCGTACATGCACAGGTATTGGGCCAGTTCTGGATTGACGTACACGATACCCGTGGACTTGTCGTGGTCGCAGTGCGCCCTCCAGTCGGTCGTAAAGTAGGTTGACAAATACGTACCGAGCTTGTTGGGTTTGTCTTTGGTGTACGCGCACAAGAGGGGGTTGTTCGCGGCGAGGCGGTGTTTGGCGCGGGTGTCCTTGAGGTGTCGCAGATCGTCGAGTAGCCGCGTGCCTTCGATGACGTACGCGTATACGGCACTCTTGATACAAGGCCAGTCGCGCGTGCGCAGGGTGAGCTTGGATTCGATCATGCCCGCCGTTTATCGTACGTTAAAGTAGAGTGCGGTGCCTATTTTGTTGGATGGCGACGTTTTGGCAAACGCGTGCGTGCACACGATCGGCGTTTCATTTGCTTTCTTGCGTGTCGTTACCTCCGACGCGCTTTTCGTATTTCAAGATCCCTACGCGCACGAGCTGTACGTACCGAGTTGTCAGCACGAGTTACCTTTGACCGATTTCAGCCTACCGCGATCCCTGTCACAAAACGCTCTGGAGTTTTAAGCTAGCGTCCCAGCCCTGTAATGGTCGCGACCCAGCTGGCGACAAGCTTTCCGGAGCTTGTCTTTCGGATAGCGGTAGATACTCTATCTTATTTCTCGATTTTGCTGGACATTATTTTTTCCCATACGCCGATATGCGTACAGTATAAATAGGCAATTTGGATGTTAGGCTAGGCAAGTTTGCAAACCATCAAAATGTCTGTGACCTGCATGCCGGTGGGACCTAATTCTGATACCGCCGAATATATAATACAAATTGGCGGATTTACCGATGAAGACTTGAAAAATATCAGTCAGGTTGATAAAGCCAGCTACAGCATAGTATCCGGTCCTATTCCTCGCGCCGTTACTTCTAGTTATATTGATGCATATTTCGAAAGCCATAGCAAAGCTTTTAAGAAACTGTGCCGTAACGTAGAACCCGGCACTACGCGCAACACGGCCGTAAAAGTCGAACGATTGCTTTGGCGTAAACAAAGCTACTACGAGTACTCGAGCGAATGCTCTGCTGACGTGCGTTCGTGCTACATACGCACCGATCTTATCAATAAAGACATGTGTGTGGACGTAGGAAAATTAAAACTTCACCATCGTACGCTAGAAAATGAACGAGTAAACTACTTTATAATCGACAAGCTGGTGTTTACCAAATCTGAATATTATGAACATCCTGATAAAATACCTTACGCATGTGGAGAACCGTGGTCCTGCCGTGTTTATTTGGTAAAAAAAAAGGACAATACAATAGACAAGGGAAATTACGTATCTTTGTTTCACCTGGTAGCAGTGAACGAGTCACGTTACGAAGAGATTCTAACAACTAGATTGGGTTTCAAACCGCTGGTTACAATGTCGGATGGTTGGTCGCCAGTAACGTATAATCGGAAAATGCTTGACCAGCGCGTAACAAATATAGACACTTACTTTACTTCCTACTCGGACGCGGTGTCTTTAATTTCAAGAAAAGTCAAAAGATCGACATACAACGGCCGAGAAGTCGAAAAACAGATTAACAGGAAAAATAAATGTGAATATTCATTTGACACCACGCACGAATTTACAATCGCTGAATGTTATTTACAGGACAGCATTTTTAAAGTATTATGGAAAGAATATAATGATGCATTTACACGAGGTAAAATGTTTAAACAGTATCAACGGTATAAACATGAAGATGTGGATGTGGAGTATGTCAAGCTACACAGCCTTATACTTGCAGGTAAAGACAGTTCACCATATTTAGATAATAGGCCAGGTAAAAACTGGTTTATCACCGTACAAGCTCTCGATCAAGCATCTAAAAACAAAAAAAAGGTAGCTTATTTTGAAAAAGTACCCGAGCATAACCTTCTTATCTTCCCACTGAGGCTTTTGGTACGCGAGACAACAAACACCAATTCCGAATTTGAAAAATATTTACGTCTCTACTTTGGGGTGCAAATTGAAACAAATAAAATAGCAACAAGTATAAAAATGGAACAAACCGTTTAATAGTTTGGTAAGATTATAGGTCGTTGCGATGCGCGTATTTATTAAACTTACGCGATTGCGCGTCGTTTGCTCAATTAAATACAGTTACGACTGAACAGGACGAGTAAAGTGCTGCGCGTTTACGGTACCGTGCTTCGTGCGTGCTGGCGATCGGCGACGGGCGCGGGTAAATGCGAATACTGTGAACAGCGCCCGCGGCGTTGTGACGACGGTACCGCGCTATCGTCTCATACGCTGACGTCGCGGTGATGTGCTGGTGAACGATTTTTTTAAGGTTCCGTTAAACTGTGCTCGACACCGCGTCGCAGGAAACGCACGAACGGGAAAATACCCACCACGATCGTAATCGTACCGCAGTTGGCGTATTTTACCGGGTCGCACGGCGCGTAATCCCGACGTTGAAAAAGCGCTCAGCACGCTCAGTCGTTTGGATATAAATTTCAATTCCCGCTTCGGATGTCGGGCATATTTTACTCACGCCAGCTGCCCATTTTAGGTATTTATACCTAAAATGTGAAATGCGCGCGTCGCC
>LGRX02000819.1:0-40265 GCA_001247695.2 Cymbomonas tetramitiformis
CGGGTTCACAACCCAATGGCGGTACTATCTATGATGATAGGAGACGTATGGTATAAGATGAGGAAGCGTTGGGCTTCAGATCTTCACTCAGAGACTGCACTCATCACCCGCTATTTCTTACACTTGCGTTGCTGTCCAACTTCGCAGTGTTAACTTGTATATTGATACTATACTCACGGCCTGTTTATCTTGCCGTATCATATGGTATTCTCCTAAATCTCGTCAAGGCACGATAAGAGAACTCAAGTGAGTGCAGCGTCAGACATAGTATATATTATATTGTTCACAGGTTGCAGGCTGCAGGCGCATAAGCGACAGCGCTCACAGTGATATTGAATATCTGCAAACCGAATAATATACGCTTGAATATCGTCAGCACACGGATTGCGCGAGGATTTTTCATCGCGAACATATTTGCAGCTGACAGCATCCGCAAAGAAATCGTCTTGATTTTATAAGCGACAAGGTGTGCGCACAGTGTACGGAACGCATACAAATGATGTCAAAATTCGCAGGATTGTCACTGTATGCGAGATGCAGATGCGCGAACGAAAAATGATCGTCAGTACATATGATTTACATCAACTGCGACTGGACGCACGAAATTTCGTTTAACAGCGCGCTCGCATTCGTTCATGCGACGTACATCAGCAGCAATGATATACTTTGTGAAATGATTGGCAACATCGATTTTCGCAAATGCTCGTATGATGATTTTTAGCTCGTCAGCGCGATGTGCACTGATGTGATGCTCGTGTGCGCGATGTGCACGTCAGCGCGATGTCATGATTTCATCTGATGCAATGGACGCACGTTTTTAGGGCGCATGATTCCTAACGCGTCTTTATGCAGCGAGACATACAAATGTGTACGCGCGTCGATATCCTCTGCAGAATGATTGTATACTTGCAGGCATACTGCTGTGGACGCATGATCACCATACTGCTGTGGACGCATGATCACCATACTGCTGTGGACGCATGATCACTATACTGCTGTGAATGTATGATCACCATACTGCAGCAATTCACACTATGTCCTGATGACTGCATCGATATTTCTAATCATCAGCATTTCATACTTATCTGAAGTATAGTGTGCAAAATGTTTATTTGAGCACACACTAACTTACAGCATATATTACCTGCAGCATCTGAGTATATGTATATCGTACACTGAATGACTGCTACACTGTAAGTTGTGCATGCATTATGATAACAGATGTTCTATATGATCCAACTTGATCACGTTAACAGTTGGAGTAGATAGCATATCACAATACATTATTAGATGTGCACGAAAGCATTCATTTGCAGTGCATGCTAACTATATTAGAACCCATACAGTATAAGGTGCCTGTTCAGTAATCTTAACACAGTAATTAGCTCAATATGACACGGTGGAGTCGAGATACTCCTCGGATCACATATTGTTCTACTGTGGATTACTGAAAGGATGCTCACCGGAGCTGTATGTGAAATAGATCCTGCAACTCATTTTGTAAATGAGATTATTTTGGAATTACAATAACTCCTAAACTTAATATATCATGCTAGATGTATTCAGTGCATGGTATGCTGATAATCCTGCATGATGAACTGTCTGGAAACATTGTAATGTCCAGAAGTTATCTTACTGCAAAGTGTGTAAAAGTGAGCACACACACACACACACTGACAAAAAAGTGCTAATCAATAAGCACTATACATGCACACACACTGCATTGTATGTATTGATATTCACTGATTCAAAGTGAATTGATTAACTTAAATATCTATCATGTATATGATAATGTAGATACCACTTTACAAACACATGTGCGTGTAAAGTGTCAGCGATTGTGATAGATATGGGAACAGATAAACCAACATGCTGTAGGGCTGGATGGAGTTATCTCCAGACCCGAAGGCAAGCTACTGCACCCATGCAACAGCTGGTAACTGTTGGGTGCAGTCCACTCGTCATTCCACATATCATCGCTGGAGCAACAACAACAACTACATTGCATAATGACAATTGATTCAGATTTGATCAGTTCAAATGCATGTAACTCTCAGATCAGTATCTACATGACATCTGATAATAGTTGTTGAGGACAGCACACACATACAAATGTGTTGTGTCAAATTGCTGTGATTATATCAAGCAATGTCCAGATATGTTCTAAATAAGAAATATCATTTTGATAAATCTTAGAGCACAGACCTATGCTCAGAACAGATCATAGATTGACAAATATCACTAAAGTGGATGTTCCTAAATGGATGTTCCCACTTAAGTTGATAACTCTATATATCATCAGAATGTACATTTACTGCCATGGGTTTAAATCAGTAAAACCCAGAAATGCGGTCAACCATAGATGTTGATATACAGCATAATTTACTTATTTGCCATGAAATTTGTCATGTGCAAAAGTAAAGTTTATTGCAGTGATTCTGTACTTTACATTCCACATACACAGAGATATTTACATATATATATGTTGAAAAACGGCCAAAATCGGTAAAATCCTTTGGCGATAAATTTGAAAATTGAAAATTGGACCTTATTTTATTTGATAATATGATTTTATACCTATTGAGGTATGAGAAAATCATAATGACACATGTCATATCTCGTGTAACACCCTAGGTAATAGGTGTGGAATATGTAGGGGTGTACATATTGGCTGTAACACAAAATCGGTCAAAATGTTCTACGTGCAATCTTTTGAAAATTTGGGATTGATTTTTTTTGCTATAATGAATATTTAGCTATCGAATAACAATCCCTGAAAGACATAACACGTGTAACACCCTGTAACACCCTAAAATTGAATGTGTGTGTCAGGGGGTGTAACGTACCTTCTGAACACCATGTAACATTCAGTTTGGTATCAAATGCAGTTTTGCTTAAAAACATTTGCAAAATATTTATACTGCTTATTTTTTACCTATTTTAGGGTTACTGATACCATGTAACACCCTAATCATATTATTGGGTATATGGGCCGTTGTAACCTGACATGCCCTAACATGCCACTATAATTTCGATAAACTTCGTGTTTGGCATTAACATATCATGCTGTTTTCGACACAGACATGATTATATATCGGGCAACAACCAAATAACTGTAACAGATGCTTCCTATATGGAATGCATGCTATTTATGAGGTACAGGCAATTGACAACTGCCTTATATCACACACTTCCTTGAGGGGGGAAGAAGGTGGATATATATATATACTTACCTCATTATTATGTACGAATGTACTACATGTATGTAAACATACCGATATATCATACATAACATATAAATCACACACACTCAGTTAGATGACTAGCTGAAGGTATTTTTGTGTCGTGTTTTGTTTTGTTAGATGGTTACAATCGAAGAGGAAGAGCATGAGATTCCTGATATCAACCCAGATCATTCGACATGGTTTTTCGACATTCTTGGTTCATATGATGCATAAAGTCGGTTTAAAGTCCCGAAATGGATCGCTGGTTATGCCGATACACTAACCAGATATGACCACATAGGCTACTATGACAACATCAGTCGTATGAAGCCAGACATGAGCCGATACAAGGATCCTGCCAATGAGCCTCAGGCACCAGAAACCAAGTACACAGAAGATAGTCCTCCGATGGTTTTTGTAGATCCAGATGCAGATTCAGTCCCAGCACCAGCTCCACCTAGTTTGGTCCCAAAGGTGAAAATGACACCACCTAGGGAATTCAAATCAGGACAGGACGCAGAAGTCTGGTTGGACACGGTGGACCGATATTTCCAGTTCACCTATCCAGGTGTCAATGATAAGGACTTGATTACGGTGTTTCTGACTCTCATACAGAATAACGACAGACACTATTTTCAGGTCTTGGCACAACAGCCATATGCCACCTATGAGATGATCAGACAGACATTCCTCAGACAATTTGGTAATCCTCATAAGAGATCAGTAGCCAAGAAACACCTTATGGCACTGACTCAAGGAACCCAAACCTTTGCAGATTATTTGCGCACATTTACATCATTGGCTTCTCTAGCAGCAGTTGATTTGAATGATGTGCTAATAAAGGACAGATTCGTCACCAGTATGGATCCAGATCTCCGCAGACAGTTCCAACTCAGATTCCTGACAGAAGAGCAAAGGAACAATCTGTCGTGGCAAGAAACCACACAGATATTGCTTGATTTGAATTATGTCATTCACTCAAAGCAATCAGAAACCCTTCACTATCGGGGTCAGAAGGAGCAGTCATCTGGAGGTCCAGCCAAGAAGGAAAAGGACAGAGGACGTGGCCAGAAGCCATATGACAGATCCAACAGAAATCGGAATCAGAATCAGAGTGGCAGCCAGAACTCCAATCAGAATCGGAACAAGGGAAAAGGTGGAAAAGGCAAGGGCAAAGGAAAAGGAAAATCGCAGAATGATAAGACTTGCAATCGTTGTGGTCGTGTTGGTGACATCGAGAAGGATTGTTTTGCCACCAAGACCCCAGATGGAAAGGAGATCAAGGGTAAGCCACCAGCTCAGAATCCTTTTCAGAATCGGAGACAGCCGCAGCAGAATCAGGGTGCTAAGGATGGGTCTGGCAAACTCATCAACACGATCAACACCTTGGTTAAGGAACTGAAGAATCAGCACAGCATCAATGCAGCAGTTGCAACTCCAGCTCCAGTTCCAGCTTCAGCTCCAGCTCCTCAGGGAAACTTTCAGGGTACTGCACAGGTACCGGTGTTGAGAGCACCCCGAGGGTAGATCAGCCTGAAGATGCCACTGAAGCAAGTGGCCGGGTTGAGAGTATCTCAGAAGAAGTCCTTTCCAGTCTGACATTGCAGTTTCAGCAGATGAACACTCCCTCAGAGCACATCGCACAGATGCAGTCTCAAACAGCACAGCTGAAATCACAGAAGAAGCTGTTGTTGTACAAAGGGAAAGTATATGGACAGAGTACTCACATTTTGGTAGATCCAGGAGCTACATCGTCTTTCATCGACAGACAGTTTGCTGCTCAGCTTGGTATAGCACCCACAGATTCTTCATCATTTTCAGTGGGATTGGCTGGAGGAAGCCAACTACCATGCACATCCTATCTTCCCAAGGCTACATTTTCTCTGGGCAAGTATAAGGATGCAGAAGATTTCCACATCATTGACATGAAACCATTCACTGTCATTCTGGGTCAAGATTGGTTGGAGAGGAGGAATCCACACATTGACTTTCAGACCAAAAATCTGACGATCACTAGGAAGCATTCATCAGGCTCCAGTATTCGCACAGTAGTGTCCAGAGTTGAGCCGACTCCAGACTCAGATGACCTTCCTGAAATGGAATTGGTCAGCGCCACCACCATGAGAAAGCACCTTCGTCGCATTCGATCCAGTGGTTCGGCTGAAGAAGCCGTAGCTTATCTCTTCTTTCTCTCAGAGGTCGACGGTGAACTGGTCTTTACAGCATCAGACACAGACACCACTATGGAAGACCCCGAGGTCACAACAGCCCGTGATCAGATGAGAGAAGACTTTTCAGACATATTCCAGGAGGATCTTCCAGCTGGTCATAGGCCAGAACGGTTTGAAGGTGGTTATCATAGAATCAACATTGAACCTGGGCACAAACCACCATCGCAGCCAGTACGTACCATCCCAGTTCCCATGATGGAAGAACTCAAACGACAGATCATCAAATATGTCGACTTGGGTATCCTTCGTCCGTCATCATCTCCATATGGATGTCCTATCATTTTCGCTCCTAAGCCAGGTGGGAAGTGGAGGATGTGCTGTGATTATCGAGCCCTTAATAACATCACAATTAAGGACACGTATCCATTGCCACCTCACGACACCCTTCTTGAACAGCTGAAAGGCGCACGATGGTTTAGCAGATTTGACTTCAATCAGTTTTTCCATCAGATCCCTATACATCCAGATGACATTCACAAAACAGCTATTCGCACCAGATACGGTTCCTATGAGTGGACAGTCATGCCTTTCGGATTGACCAATGCTCCTGCAACAGCTCTACGTGTAGGAAATCGGGCATTCTTCGACTTCATCGATCGGTTCCTTGTCATTTTCATGGACGATACCATCGTATACAGTCCGGATTTTGACAGCCACGTGAGTCATGTCCGACAGTTTCTCCAGCGTTGCAGAGAACACCAGTTCTTCATCAGGCCTTCCAAGGTGGACTTGTTCGTCAGATCTATAGACTTCATCGGACATCACATCTCTGAAGCAGGCTTGTCCATCATCGAAGACAGAATCCGAGCAGTTATGGCAATTCAGCCTCCAGTGTCTTATGGTCCTACCGTTGGAAAGCAGCCTCTACGCCGTATGGCTAAAGATGGCAAGTCATCCCTTCGGTCATTCTTGGGCATGGTCGGTCAATTCAGGAGATTCATACCAAAGTTCTCCAAAGCTGCCGAGCCGCTCAATCGTCTCCTTAAAGATAATGCAGAGTTTGTCTGGGAATCTGAGCAGCAGCAGGCATTTGATAACCTCAAAAGTGCCATCTGTAACGCTCCAATACTACAGCTTCCAGATCAGAAACTGCCATCTATTATGGAGGTCGATGGATCAGGCACACACGTTGGTCAAGTGATACTCCAGGATCAAGGAAAAGGTATGAAGCCATGTGGCTATCACAGCGTCACTCTATCCGATACACAGAGACGTTGGCCTATTCCTGATATCGAGCTATTTGCCATTGTGGAGGGCTTCCGATTCTTTCGCCACATCTTGTTGGGAGCTCCTGAGACCATTGTACGCTCAGATCATCAGCCACTGGTTTATTTCCAGACCAAATCCACACTAAGCCCCAAACAGGCACGGTGGTTGGATGAGCTCTCCGAGTACAACTTCCGTATAGAGCATATTGCTGGCGATAAGAATAAGGTCGCAGATGCACTCACTCGTATCTCTGCACTTTTTGAACTCACTGATTGTCTTCAGCACATGGACATCAGCGAGGTCATGCCATCTGCAGATCCTACATTCATTGCTCTTATATCTTCTTCATCAGCTCATCAGCTACACGACATCATTATATCCGAATATGATCGTGATACATTTGCACAGACTATTTTGGCTAAACTGACATCATCGACTTCATCACAGTCAGTCAGCAGCTACAGCTTCGAGCTCATTCAGGGGTTGATCTATCGTAAGACCATATATGGCAGACAGCTGTACATTCCACCAACAGCTAAAGTCCCCACAGATGACGGTGAGATCACACAGCTTCGCCACATTCTCCTTCATGAGTGCCACTCAGCCACTATTTCTGGTCATGTAGGCAAAAATCGCATGCTTCATCTTTTGCGTAGCCGGTATTATTGGCCAGGAATGACAACGGCAGCCATCAAGTACATTCGGGAGTGCCCCGTTTGTCAGCGCCAGAAAACGAGGCGACACAAGCCTTATGGTCAGGCACATATACGATATTCCGTGCCTAAGACAAAATGGCTAGATGTATCTCTTGATTGGATCACTGACCTGCCTATCACCACCAATGGGCACGACAGTATATTTGTGGTAATGTGCCAATTTTCTCATCGATGTCATCTCATTCCCTTCAGCATGACCTGGACAGCTCAGCATACTGCTTCTATCTATATGCAGCATATCTTCAAGCTCCATGGTCTTCCGAGGAACATCATCTCAGATCGAGACCCCAGATTCACCTCTACATTCTGGCAGACACTGTGGAAATCTACTGGTACGAGATTGTCCATGACGTCCTCACACCATCCACAGTCGAATGCTGCCAATGAGAGGAGCCATGCTTTCATCGAGGATATCCTCAGGTACTTTTCAAATTGTTGATTCATGATTTGATTTCACCATCCTCTGGTTTATAAACTGATTAGATGGTATTTTTTCATCCACAGGTGTTGTTGCAATGATACTTCAGCCAATTCGTGGGAGGACAAGTTGCCTCTGGTGGAGTTTGCAATTAACAACACAGTTTCTGCATCAACTGGTTATTCACCGTTTTATCTCGACTCGATGGCGCAACCACTTTCGCCTCATGACCTGGTAATCACTATTCCGCCAGAAGCTCCTGTTCCAATACAAAGAGCTATTCGAGATCATTTTGACCGGTACTCGGTTATTCATGCCAACGCGGTAGACAACATTTTCCGAGCAGCAGAAATTAGCCAAGCCAGATTCAATAAGACGCACATGCCTCGGCAGTTTGCAGTTGGGCAGAAAGTTCTTTTACGGACCGAGTTTATTCAAATGGACTGGTTTGACAGAGGCAGGCAGACACTTTAAGCAGCCATATATTGGGCCGTTCACCATTTCCAAAGTGCTTAGCCATGGCCGTGCATACGAGTTAGATTTCAGAAACCTCGATATCCGTATTCATCCGGTACAGCCTGTTTCCAGATTAGAGCTGTACAATGACTCGATCCAAGCACCTTTGCCTCTGCCACAGATGATCACCGAAGAAGGGCAACCACTATTTGAGATATCACATATACTCTCGGATAAGTTCACTAGAGGTGTCAAATACTATTTAGTGCGATATGCAGGCTACGGCCCTGAGCATGACACCTGGGTCAAAGCCACAGAGCTGACCAATGCAGCAGACATTATAGCTGCCTATATATGAAGGCTAAACATTATATTAAGCCTCATGCCCTTACTTCTTGTAATATATACTAATACATGTCGATCATCTATAACCTTGCTCTTAATGTTTTATCATTATGTTGCATAGAAGCAGGAAATTGATCCTTCCTTGCTACTAGGTTGGTGCTAACGCGACCCCCCCCCCGTTATAACGTACGTTATAACGTCAAAAGGGGGTGCACGTTATAACGTCATGTTATTTCGACCTTAACACTGGGCATCCTCTACAATCTACACTCAGTTGCGTCACTTCATACTAGACTCCATATATGATATATCACTTACGTTATCATATAACGATGCGATGCGAGGAGTTTGAGCAGCAAAAGTGTTGCCGCAAAATAGGCATCGGCAGTGTTGCTTGCTATTCCCGTTAGCTCCAGGATCTAGCAGCGGGCCATCCTTGCCGTCTTTGAATACACGAACGAACCACCACAAGAACTTTGCGGCAGTCTCTTTCACGGGTGCGGTCCAGTGTCAACAACGGAGCCAGACCGTCTCCGTCGGAGCCTGGTATTCGCTTGTTCCATCAGAGACGGAGGCCACGGTTACGCGGCTCCGTTGGATACGGGGCAGATCGGAGCCTGAATTTTGAGGCTCCCCCGGAGACGGAGGCTGCGAGCCCGCGGCTCCGATGGAGTCGGGACACGTCGGAGCCTGATATCTGAAGCTCCATCGGAGACGGAGCCTGCGTGCCCACGGCTCCGACGGAGACGGGAAGTGTCGGATCCTGAATTTCGAGGCTCCATCGGAGCCGGAGCCTGGCAAAAGTCGTGGACCGGTGGTCGGAGACGGGTCGGTCCCGTTGTTAACATTGTTAACACAGGAACATTTGGTCTCGACGGGGACGGGTCACATCGGAGCCGGATAGTTTCGAGCTTTATTGCGGACGGAGGCTGCGCGCCCGCGGCTCCGACGGAGACGGGACACGTCGGGGCCTCATATTTGAGGCTCCATCGGAGACGGAGCCTGCGTGCCCGCGGCTCCGACGGAGACGGGAAGTGTTGGAGCCTGAATTTTGAGGCTCCATCGGAGACGGAGGCTGTGTGTCCGTGGCTCCGATGGAGACGGGACACGCCGGAGCCTGAATTTTAAAGCTCCATCGGAGCCGGAGCCTGGCTAAAATCGAAACCCGGCGATCGGAGACGGGTTGACGCTGGCTCCATTGTTGACACTGGTGCGGTCGGTCTCGCCATCTTTGCCTATATATGCAGTTAACAAGCTAAGTCGGGGGGGGTGTCTTAGAGATGAATGATGAGCAGTCGAGCAATCGAACACACGAACTGTGTAAACTGTAGATTATTTACCAGTGTCTCGACTGTCCCATTTTACAGCTGTCGAGCGAGTCTTTCGACAGCCGTAAAATGGGACAGTAGAACAACCGAGCAGTCGAGTGACGGCAGGCAACCAGGCATCGCGTCATTCCTGATTCCTGATTCCGTTCCGTTCGGGAGGCTTAAGTATGGGGGGCTTAAGTATGGAGGGCAGAGTGCACGTTTTAACGCGCGTTATAACGCCAAAAGGGGGTGCACGTTTTAACGCGTTATGAGTTATCACCAACCTAGCCTTGCTGAAGGTGTAGTGAGCCTTGTACAAATCATACCCTTGCACAGATACGCACATGCGAGATATCATATCTGTGGATAAATAAAAACTGCTAAATGCTACCTTTGCCAAAGCCGTGGTTTGTCATCGGATTCTTGGCCAGTCATCCGAAGCTACCGGAGATATCGACTGAGGTAGACGGAGTTGTGATCCTAAGTTGTGCTTGACAAACATAACTAAAGAAATTTCACATTAGTACGTGGCGAATCCATTCTCACTCATCGCGATAGATGTTCGTCAAAGCGTGCGTACTGGACCATATCAGAGTGAGCAGACCGGGTAAGGATTATAAGTCCAATCCCGTTAAGCAGGGCCACTCTCTTTGCAATAAAACAAGCCCCCGGTGAAATAACTCCGGAAACAAACACGGGCTCCCCGATTGCCACCTATGATCCTCCAAAGTAGTTTAAGGAGGGGAGGAAGGGTTGGGTGCACTATATCAGGCCGAGAATCGTGCGATTATAAATCGTTAAATCGTGGGATCATCGTTCGCAAAGAACGACGGCTAGCGCAAATAATCCGTAACGTAGACTTCGGATGCTTTGAATCGTCACTCTGACGCACGATACGTATGGATCAATCAGTAATCCAGCGTCAATCTGCATCACGAAACGCAATTCATTGAACCTTGAAACGTCACTCTGAAATACGATACGAACTTCAAAGGGGGCTACATCCTGAGAACTGTAAGGTGAGGGACTAAAGTGGACTCAGTTCCCCCCAATAACCTAAAAACACCATGAGGGACGCCTCAAATCGGTGTAAGAAGACTGGTACCAGCAAGAAGCGACAACAACAAAGACATCATAGACATATACAAAGGTATGCCCGTTGTGAGGTCACAACTCTTTTAAGAGGGGAGATCTGTCAGGGTCATGACCGATGACATATGTGTCATACATGTCATACGTGTCATACCTGTCAGACATGTCATACCATGTCATGTCATGTCGAGTCGTGTCATATATTATTATGACAGTCGTCAGTACGGTCGACTATGACTGTACATGTCGCCAGATGATAAGTCACATCATCTGTCATTATTCAAGGAAAGACTTGAATGACCCTGTCATCAAGAGTTCGTACGTCGAACTCGAAGATGGCAAAGCAAGATACATCTTGAAGTACAAACAAGAACCATCTTGGCTTTAAGCATGTGCGGAACACGCATGCACAGTATGAACGAACTATTCGTTATCACAATACTGGCCGTTCAACCTACGTCTCGGGTTCACAACCCAATGGCGGTACTATCTATGATGATAGGAGACGTATGGTATAAGATGAGGAAGCGTTGGGTTTCAAGCAGATCTTCACTCAGAGACTGCACTCATCACCCGCTATTTCTTACACTTGCGTTGCTGTCCAACTTCGCAGTGTTAATAACTTGTATATTGATAATATATTCACGGCCTGTTTATCTTGCCGTATCAAATGCAGAGTAGATTCAGCTACATTTTCCTTAATAATAATGGAATTTCCTGATGTTCAGCTAGCCTTCGTTTCCTTAATATGACATTCCGATTTCCGTTAACGAAATGATTCGGCAGCCTTCATTTCCTTATTTGGGTACATTTTCTTAATGTTTTTTCCAGCCCAGCTTTTTCCGCATTTTCCTGACCCCCCGCCCCGAAAAGTCGGTCGCTTCCTTAACCCAAAGATTTCCTTAAATGTGAGGTATTACTGTATTCACCTCACCCTATCTCTGTAGTCATTTCATCATGGGCACTTCTACGAGATCTCACACTGCGGCCGCACGCCGCTCCCTAGTTACCATTTTCGACGATGCCGTAGCCAGACATGCGACTACACCAGCCACTCCTACGGTTGCGGCTGCACCGGCTGCCCAATCAGCGGGGGCGATGTTCCTCGACGCGGCCAGACGTTTGGCGAAGGAGTCCTTCGACGAGCGTGCCGCCAAGCTCGTCATCAAGAAGGTGTACGACGACAAACGTGGACGTTTTGATGGTACGGTGTCGAACGTCAGCTCCGTTTTCGCCCGTCTGGTTCTAGCGCTACGGGACATTTTTGTCACTGAGGAGGCCGCGTTTTCTTCTCTGTTCGACCTGGAGGACGCCACCCTGCCGTGTTCGCGCTGAAGCGAACAAACTACTGTTTTCGACGCTAGAGTACGTTATCGCTCCGGTGTCACCCGCGCCAGACTGGATGGAGTCTTCGGCGGAGGCACACCCGTTTGATGGGAAACGGGTGTTGCTGGAGGAGATCGCCAGGATGCTTCTCGATTCCGGCGGACCCTTTCAGGGCACCGCAGACCTTCTGGCCATCAAGATCACCCAGTTCGACCCGTCGCGGGCTATCGCCGCCTTCAACGCCGCTCTTCGGTCTGCTCGGCGGAAGAGCACCCTCGACGACATGGAGGTCAAGTCCCTTTTCATCAAGGCCCTCGACCCGATTTTCTATGCCCCGGTTGTCAATCGGCTTCTGTTGCACGACCAGCGTGCGGCGGAGTCCCTTGCAACCATTCAGCAATGGACCCGTGAGTGCTACGCACAACACGGGACGGACTCGCACGTCCCGCTGCTGCGCGCAAGTGCTCCGCCCTCGCCCTGACTGGACACAGCGACGACGAGGACTACACGACCATCTTCAGCGAGCTCCGCGACCAGCTCTTCGACATCATGAAGAAAGAGATCAAAGCCCTTCACAGCCGTATTGACGACACGAAGGGCTTCACGACCCGCACCGACAAGAAGCACGCCATCGGACGAGGTGGCCATGGTGACGGCAGCCGCTTCGCTGCGGCGCCTCTTCCCGATCACGGGAACTTCCCGCAGAGCTACCGTGGGAAGTCTTCGAAGAAAGTGGCTTTCCGCAAACCCACCGGTACGTTCGGTCCGTTGTTCGGGAACCCGACATGCTCCGCTACGGCGGAGAAACATTGGCATCGGGACTGCCCGAACGGCGGGCCACGCGGGCATGTTGGCGCACACGGCTTCAACGGTGTGGACAGCGAGCATGACGTCCTAGCCGCGCTGTTCCAGGGCGCCATGGAGAGCAACGACAACGCTCGTTTCGACGCCGTCTGCTGCATTGCGGGCGGCAAGCCGGAGCTCTACGACACCGTCTCCGCCCTCTCCTTCGCTGTCGCCGAGGAGCGGGCGCCCGACACAATCGACGAGTATCCGCCGACGCCCGCTTCGGGGTCTGCGCGGTTGGTGGTGCTATGAACATCAACACCTCGTCAAGGTCCACGACAACGCACATGCCGACGCTCCGGCCGTGCCACCGCCGCCAGCACCGCCTACAGTACTGTAATCACTCACCTTTAAGAAAACCCGCCGATAAGAAACCAGTCAGCTTTTCAGGGGGGGTACGCAAGTTGGTGAGAATCGGGCCCAGTTTTTGAGCTATGAAATTGTCGAAAATAAGAAATATGGGAGCTTGGCGCCGCAGGCGGAAAATTTTGAAAATGTCGCCTTTTAAGGGTTTATCATTGGACTTTTAAAAATAGGCTGATTGAAGAAAATACTTGCTAATTCTTACCGATTCCATAGGAGCGGCGGGGGGGGGTACGCGAGTTGGTGAAATTAGGCGACCCCAAATCTTCGGTTTTCTTAAAGGTGAGTGATTACTGTACCGCTCCGCAGTCGGTGGTGTCCGACGAGGAGATGTACCCCGTCAGCGCGTTGCACGCACACGAGCCGCACGTGTCCTTCATGGACAAGTTCGCGGTCGAATTGGACCTGACTGGACCGGAGCCGACCCTTGCGATGCACTGCATGGGGCCCGTTGCGCCCGTGGACTCGGTTTCAGTGGCGGCGGACGACTCCGAGGATGACGACGAGGGTCTTCCGCCACCACGGCAGGCCTTGGGGTGCGGCAGACCGCCGATGGGTTTCGGGTTCTCCGCCCTCACATCTCTCGCAGTCTGCATGCTATTCTTTGTTTGTGCAACTGTTGTGCCTACCCAAGATCACTCCACGCATGAATCATCGGCGGCACCGGCGCACATCGGCGACGAGGTCGGTGGTGCTAGTGTGCTATCGCCCACGGCCGTCCCGCCGGCGCTCTATTGGCGGCCGGAGGGGTGGTACCCCAACGACCATGGAGGTTACCTCGGCACCCTTTGGACATGGTACCCGGGTCCCTCGCAGCCTCCCGAAGCAGCTCCGATTGTTACCGTGCCGCCCTCGCCGGGTGGTGCTCCACCGCCACCGGTCTCTGTACCACCCGCCTGGGGCCAGGGGCACGGGGATGCACCATCCTTCTTCTTCAATCGGGCGCAGGACCCGGCTGATTGCACCAGGTGCAACTGACTACGGCGACATCGGCTCATTCTCAACTTTCTCATTTTGCTCTACGCATGGTTTATCCAACAGTGGTACCAGCTCTCCTGGGCGTTGTAACAGTGGCACCGGCTCTCCCGGGCACTATCGACGTGGCTAGAGTTGACGGGATTGAGTTAGCCTGCCTCCAGATTGAGATGTTGTTGGTTCAGGTTGCCCCAAGATGGGCTTAATTTAGGGTTTTAACTGTATCTATATTATGCGGTATGCCTCACTGACTGCTAGTTTCAGGAGTTACCCTGCCAGAAAGGACAGGTTCTCTTGAAGGATGCTTATTTCCACCGAAGCTGAGTAGGTGTTTGTTTTCAGTTCCGTGACCACCTAATTTGCCAGTCACCACCCTAGGTGGTGTGCTGGAAGTGACGCCCCGACTGTCATTCCTATAGTTAGGGTGTATGGTTGTCACCGGTCCCGGAACCCTAGACCCCGAACATATAACGGGAAGACTGATTATTCTCACCGGTTATCTATTCTGATTATCTGACTCACCGAATATACAGTCCAGTTGATATATTCAGCAATAATATATCTATCGGATATATGTGGAAGCGTTGTTGATACTCTCCAACGTTCAAAAAGAAAAAAATGCATTCGGCAAAGTAAAACGTGAGTTATAGTTGGGTTGGTGCACCTTTACTATACGCAGAGCTAAAATTTAACCAGCTATGCAGTATTCCGATTCGCCTTTCAAGTGTTAAAGGCAGGACCGCGTTGGGCTGCTGGAAGAAGTGGACAAACAGGCGCACCGCTTTGAGACGGAAAAATAGTCGCAAATAGCGAATGGCGCCGGGATTACCATACGTTTCGTTGCGATCGCCGAGGCAAACTAAAACTGAAGATGAATCACGCAAGTCCGACTTGAAAAAGAGTGAATCGTGCACGTGAGCATGCCTATCACGCCGCATAAACTTGGAATGAACACAATAATACTTATATGTACTCTTGAATAAAGCGAGAAGAGGAGGGGATCTCGTCATTTCGATCAGAAATTCAAGCAACTGTGGCGATCGCTGACTTTCGATTGTGTCACAGGCATCGTTATGTATAATTAAAAATTAAATACGCATATATTGACCTTACGAAATATCACGAGCAATGCGCATGCATTATGCTGTCATCATGTTCCATCATCGATAGTGCCATTCGTGCATCAGCTTGCATGTTTGCATGATGTATGCATGTTGGCCATGCATCCACAGGGCCTGCAATGTAATCGCAGGAGTCGAGCATCCGCGAATAATTTTTCATGCGTACATACATCGATAATCTACCATGCCGTGCATGCATGATGTATAATCGATATCGAACATGTGCATATATGCATACTCGATTACATAAAGTATGCATATATTGGATATCGATTATATAGCATGTGCTGCATCCAAATATATTGCATGAGCATTACAATATTGATCATCTACCATGCGGGTATATATATACGAAGTTTATATACTTCGTATAGATATATCCGTTATCCAACGGTGTCGCAACGCCAGCGCTCCATCTGATACTGCATCCGCTGCGCATGGCGCACACGTATTTACACCCGTCGTCGCTAAACTCGGCATAAACGCAATGACAATTCGTGCAGACATTTCTGAGTTTATATGCATTGTGTGGACGCGCATACATGCTACAATTATAAAGATACGCAAGTCGGGCACCGTGTGCTTCCTTTTAATACATTTATATTTGCAGACGTCGTGCTCGCATGTCGCGATGCGATCTAGCGGTCTCCCTTCTATGTCGAACACGCATGGCGGTGCAATTGTGAAATACATCTGCCCACAACTCGCTTCCTGTATCGCAACTGTCGAGCTTGCATGTCGGTTGGGATGCATCCAACGGGATTTCTGCCATGCGGATGGGAGACGATGCATGGGTGTATACAATTTCAAACAAATTTTCAATTGTGATCATCAAGCAAATATAAAAGCAAATGGAAATGCGTAGACATCCCGCACTGGAGGCATCGCGACAGCGACATGCAAATGCGGCATTGCGATATGGAAACAAGTTATGAGCGCGTGCCTTAAAATATCAACTATCGATACATACTCCATGCATTATTGGCTAGGGATCGAAAGTCGTGATATGATATAAATTGCAAACGTGTGTTGTACAGCTGAAGAGGCACCGAAAGCAATGATGATATATTCGATATTCACAATAATTTATATGCAATGCATCGTCATCTAGATATTTTCGATACAACTTGACGAATTTTACCAATTCCAATACTTTCAACGTTCACACACACATATGAAGCGTCGTAGAGCGGGTTTTCATACAGTCATCACTAGTAATTAAATGGGAGATTTGCTGAAAAGAATTTGCGGTCGTGACGCGATAGATTTGATATGGTACCCGCATCACCGTAGATTTGATAAAAATCGTACCATACACCGTAGACTTGAATAATCGTCAAACTCTTGAATAATCTACTTACTTTAGGTATATCATAATGAATGCACCCAATAGCATGATGGGTTAGCATACCCTAACACACTTCCGGAATCCGCATAAGCCCATTGCACCGATCTCCACATTCCTGAAGCACTCATGCAGCAACCATACGCAACCCTCCAAGAAGGGGGCAAACTGCAAAAACTGAATATCAATGGCAATCATCTGCAAGCCCTTTTTTCTGTTTTCACCTGTCTTCTCATTAAGATTGGATATCTTCAAAAAACTTTACAGATATATACAGATATATGCATACATATACATTTTCAACGCTGCACATATACATATACATATACATATACATATGCCACTTGTATATATGTATTTACTAGAAGTATATAGCTTAGGCGCATTCAACAAGCATAAGTGTATGCTCTTGCCGAGGCATTGAGTAAAGGACCTCAAAGATTAAGGTTGCTGTTTCTTAGAGTACGATAAATGTGAGCAGCGTCACTTGGCAGAAGGAGTCACAAGCCAAGTGCCCTCTGCTCGAAGTGCTCGAGCTCTATCGCCGACACCTGTACAACCCGGGTTTAGAGGGCGTATAAATTATTTTTCGTTTTTTTTATGGTTACAAGGGACAATCACAAGGATAAGTGAAAACGTACCGAGGATCTCGATATCGAACAACAAAGTCTTGTCGATGGCCCCTTGGTTGCACATTACGAAGTCAAGTGTACGTTTCCCACTGAAACTTGAGGGCTTGGGACCGATGTTCTTGAAACCTGTTGCAACGAAGAAACCTTAAATAATCCGACCAAAATGTGCTAACAGCTTGGCAATCACTGGGAAGGTGGGATGGAGTCAAGCAGTGTTCCCCAAACGATACCATATTTCTTTAAGCCCTACCCGTGTCTGAAGGGTAGCTTAGAGGCCCTGGGGGAACTATTATTCTTCTGATGCCACCAACTGTCATGCCCTTCAATACAAACCATAACAGCGCAGTCAACATAGTGAAGTAAGACATTACATGGAATGGAACAAAAGCACGAAACTCAGATAATCAGTAAGCGTACATGCGGTTAGCGTATTCACCTGCACACCCTCCTGGAGTCCAGGAATGACCTCATTAGCGGAGCCTACCGTAAAACGCAAAAAGCCTTCGTCGTTCCCTTCGAAGGATCCTGCATAAAGGAGACATTCTTTTTTTAAAGCCCGAATAATCATAAGGGTTCCCACAAGCCACAGCAGCAGCAGGGGACTCTCGCATTCATACAATAGTGCATCTGCCAGGAATAATTGTCCAAGTGGCGAACAGCGTGACTTGAAGCAAGTGTGACAAACAGGTGACTTGAAGAAGGTTCGACAGACTTGCTAAGTCCAGGAAAGAACTAGCGGATCATATCAAGGTGCTCACGCGGGGGTATCGCCTCGATACCCCACGAGGGCTTGGGGTATCGTGGTACCCCAAGCCCTCGTGTCGCGTTTTTTATTTTGTTCGAGACCATACGAAAGGAACATCCTTACAGAAACCATCCAAGGATACCTTTGAACTTGCGGTCAGTACAAAAAGGGATAGCGCAAGGGCAGTAGATATCATTCAGGCCAACGGCTTTCTGAAGGACGAACCTCCTTTAGCAAGATTCTTTGCTTGAACAATTCTTCCGTAGTATCCAATGGTATACGCTGGTGAGACATGCAGAGAGCCGTTATACTGAGATATCTGAATTTAAGCAGGGGGTTTCCTTCTCACACTTTCAAGTGCGCGTGAGGTGCTGTGCCTGCATTGATTCCTCAAACAACTTGGGCGGAGTGGTTGTTCGCTACGGAGCCGCAATTCGAAAGGTGCAAAGCTGCACCTTGAACATCTCGCCAGTGCCCACCTCATTTGCTGTGTGGCAACAGTGATCTTTAAAGAGATTAACGGAATAAATAAAATGGAATAATATGCTCGCCAAGCAAGCTTTTAGCACCAAATGTTGTTTTGGAAGCCAGGGAAAGTTGCAGGGTTCTCCGACTCCCGTGGTTTCCGTGCTTTACCATAAGTTGGGCCGTTGCTTACCGTCCCAGTCGATAAGTATCTTGTCGCCGACGGCCACTGTTGGCCCAGATCCAATACGCAGATCTTTGTACTGGAGCCCGGTATTCGTAAGCGTGTAGTCGGGGTATATCGTCGCTGGCTTGCCGTACCCTTTGCCTTGCAATGCGGGTATTTCAACCAGTTCGGAAGCTGCTCGCGCAACATTCCCTGATATTACCCCCGAAAGAGGCCCGTGTTGGAGATACTATCCATGGCGAAGGCTATAAAAGAACTACAAGAGCTACAAGCAAATCCTGCGACAACCCGGAAACGAGACAACTTGTGACCTGTTGTTTGACAAGCTGCTGCTGTAGCTAAGGCAGCGAAAGAAGACATAAACAACCGACGCCTTTCATCCGTAGCTTGTCCATAAGAAATCTGTGCCCTTCGATCCTCCGGAACGGAGCACCAAACTGAACCGTTGCGTGGTTGCGGGAGAGGTGAGGCGCGTTTGCTTGCATGTCGATTCGCTTCTGGGGTTTTGCATTCAACGTTAAATGAACCGGGAAATGAAGTGTATACTGCAGTCACATGAGAGCAAATCACAGCCATTTTACTATTAATTCGTTTAAGTGAGCGCCTGTCACAAACAGGAAATTTTAAAGTCGCGATAAGTTGGAAAAAAAAACGATCCTTTACCAAGCCCAAGGGAAGGTGATGACATGGCATGGCATATGCCACCTTTAGCTCTATCTCTATGACGGTTTGCCCTCCAATTCTGGAGGGAAGCCCAGGGGTAGTGATTCAGCTGCATTGTGCGAGCTGTAGCGTAGGCCCAATGGCCATATTTCGGTGCACAGGGGTCAAGCAGGTACCTTGGGGTAATTTGCACGCCGGGGGGCTAAGGGGGGCGAGAAGAGCCTGCAAAACCTTTGCAGGAATTTCGGGGGTTAGTCATAGAGGTCCAGAGGGGGTTCTCGGTGTGGTGGGTGGGTGAGCAGATGGGCCGCTCTGGAGTGATTCCCTTGAGGTCTAAGGGCGTGCGAGGTCGTACTCAAATGCACCATAGGACATCCCCAAGATTACCCGGAGGGGTGGGGGGTAGAGTGGTGGCAGAATAGTGGGGTGACAGCCCGTGGCTCGCACTCGTGGGAGGTCTACGCGACTAAGTCAAAAACGGTATCGATTTTCGGAAAAAATTCGACCGTCATAGAGATATCCGATCGACCCAACTTCAAAATCGGCATCCCCGGTAGGAAATCATCATAACTTATCTACTAAGCCCTGTGGAGCAAGGCTCGGTATCGATTACGCCGATAGTTAGATATATCGGTGTATCGACCGAAAATCGGTCACTATCATCATCGATCGATCAGCTCACGCGCATAATCGGTATCGATCGATTACGCTACATAGAAAAATCTAGCAATTAGTATTCATCGATATTTCGGGTCGTATCATCCCTATCGATCGGTTAGATGAATTCAAAATATCGGTATCGTTCGATGAATTATGACCAGGTATCGGTTTCCCATCGATAATTTCGGTGGGACCCCCCTGCAGCACAATCATGGGGAGACAGACTTTCGCCCCCCCATAAAATGGGGGTGACTGTCTCTTCCTGTGTCACCCCTCGCCGTGTAGTGTCACTTGCATCTTGCCTGTCGTCAGTTCCGTCCGATAATAAAACACCTAAGCTATTTTATTATCTCATCTTAGTCTCCGTATGTCTCTGCGAGTGCCCGACCAACCTGTGTATATATATATATAATATATATATTTCAGGTTCTCCATCAGGTTATGGTGCCCTTACACGCTTATTCTTACGTGCCTCGTTGACTCGTTGACAAGATCGCTTCACGCCCTGTGATTCTACCCGACATCTATTCGACATCTCCCGACATCCCGACATCAGCGCCGTACCGCCTTACATCAGCACCGGCCGACACAACATTAAGCCGCCTCCCGACATCTATTCGACATCTGCCACCGTTTTTTTTGCCGCACACCCGGTGTGCTCCAATTTACCGTTGGACAAACGTTATTTTATCCCCACAATGGCCTCTACCCGACGTGAATGGCTTGGTTCAGCTCTGCGTGCTGCCCGCACGCAACAGGCCGCCGCCCCGTCACAATCGCCCTCGAGTTCGCAGAGTACCCCTGTTTCATCCCGTGGACGCCGTAGAATTGTAGGGACATCTTCAGTACGTTCTATTCCGACATCTTCGCCTTCAACACTCTGGCCAGCAGCACCTCTGCTGCCGGGGAATTGGCTTACCGCACGATTTTTTTGACCTCACCGCCGTGTTCCTCGTCAAAATCTACCCCAATTTGACTTTTTCATCGTTCGATTTGGTTATTTTTAGCGAAAGTTACGTTTTCGTTTGGGAACCCTAGGTTTTGGGCTCCAGATTTTCCAACTTGCAGCTGCCATGGCTTCGTATCATCAGCGTTCGCGCATTTCTGCAGTTGCCTCCGCGTTGCAGGTGGTTCGGCTACGTGGACTTACCCCTGGCTACGATCTGGTGGTGTCTGGTGGTGCTTATGCACCAAACACCAAAGTCAAGTCCATCACCCTCATCGTCAACATGAGCTTTGACCACTACGAGCTCACCCCGCAGCATCCTCCACTCTTCCCTCCACCCTGCGTGCCCCTTGGCCACTGCGTGGTGGTGTTTGGTGGTGTTGCAGCCCTCATCCCGCCGCTTCTCCTCTCTGCTTTCGCGCTTGCGTGAGTGGAGCCGCACCGCATTTTCCACCTTCGCCCCTCTCTCAGAGTGCCAGTCACCGCACGCGCTCTGGTGGTGCCGCCCACCCTCGCCCCGCACCGCGTGGGCGTTGGTTGACCGCATCCTGGCGGCGCTCGACCTCATCCACCATCGAGAGCTACGCCGCCATCCACCCTCGACCGCTGGTGCCTAGGAATGCCGGCTGGCCTGCGGGAGTAGCTTATCCCCGCAGCACATGCATGGGCGTAAGCCCCTAGAGCACGCATCTAGAGACCAACGCAGGCTGAGCCACACTAGTTGGGTTGAAAAAGACCCCTTTGGGTCTCACGAGATGTATGTTTCCTTAGGGTTTCGCCTTTGTGCTTGCCGTAGCATCTTAGGCCTGGCTTGGCAAGTTGGCATCGTGGCACCTCACACCTTCGGGGTGAGGTGGTGTCATGGGGAGACAGACTTTCGCCCCCCCATAAAATGGGGGTGACTGTCTCTTCCTGTGTCACCCCTCGCCGTGTAGTGTCACTTGCATTTTGCCTGCCGTCAGTTCCGTCCGATAATAAAACACCTAAGCTATTTTATTATCTCATCTTAGTCTCCGTATGTCTCTGCGAGTGCCCGACCAACCTGTGTATATATATATGATATATATATTTCATGTTCTCCATCACACAACGGGCACGGCTCACAATCAATTCCAACGGATTTGATCTGTTGAACGGAAATGAGGAAGACGAGTTTGCCGAAGTATCTGTAGTGGTGCCTTGCGCCGATGGTGATGAGCTAGCCCGCTATTTGGACATGCCTGATGCGCCGCGTTCCTCTGTCCTATTGGAGTCTGTGGTGGATCGGGCGTAAGGCGACACTGCCACACTTGTTCAAAATGAGTAGGCAGTTCCATGCACCACCAGGTAGCTCTGCAGGTGTGAAGTGTTTGTTTAGTGGTGTAGGGCGCATGCATGGTGCCTTGCAGAAAAGCACCAATGATTGCGGTAGAGCACCAGTATGCACACTTGAGCAATGAGCATATCATGATGGCCAGTGTAAACACCCAGTAGATAGTATTAATATTTGATATGATGGCCAATTAATAGGCAGTAGTGAATGCATGCATTGAGCATCTGCATACCCTATTATCGGTTAGACTTGATTATCATGGATTATCGGTACAATATGTGTAATTATCGGTATCGGTCGAAGTATGAATGGTGCACTATTTGTATCTATTCGATAGTCAGAAATGTTTATTCTCAAGTATTAGGATCAATCGATGCAACCTCTGAAACTATCACGATCGATCGATGCATGGCTGACCTCTATCATAGTCATACGATATAAAATTGCATGGTATCCCTATCGATCGATTCCAAAAATTCGGTCTATCAGTTGCTATCGATTTTTCAAAAATCAACCGATACCGAGCCCTGCTGTGGAGGTCCAATCGACCCCCCTTGGGCCCTGGGGTGGCCGTAGACCCCTTGAAATTAAAGGTGACTGGCCCCCGATATCTCTATGACGGTTTGCCCTCCAATTCTGGAGGGAAGCCCAGGGGTAGTGATTCAGCTGCATTGTGCGAGCTGTAGCGTAGGCCCAATGGCCATATTTCCGTGCACAGGGGTCAAGTAGGTACCTTGGGGTAATTTGCACGCCGGGGGGCTAAGGGGGGCGAGAAGAGCCTGCAAAACCTTTGCAGGAATTTCGGGGGTTAGTCATAGAGGTCCAGAGGGGGTTCTCGGTGTGGTGGGTGGGTGAGCAGATGGGCCGCTCTGGAGTGATTCCCTTGAGGTCTAAGGGCGTGCGAGGTCGTACTCGTCAAATGCACCACAGGACATCCCCAAGATTACCCGGAGGGGTGGGGGGTAGAGTGGTGGCAGAATAGTGGGGTGACAACCCGTGGCTCGCACTCGTGGGAGGTCTACGCGACTAAGTCAAAAACGGTATCGATTTTCGGACAAAACTCGACCGTCATAGAGTTAGATTTAGAGTTGATTGTTGTGACACCCGTAACCTACTCTCCGGGGGCCAGATGCCCTCGGATCGGTTAAATTTAGATGTTATGACTTAGGGTTTGTAACTCTCTGAGCTTCTAAAATGTAACAAACCTCGGGAATAATCGAACCTCGATCTCTTCGATCGCGGCTCAGAGACTCCCGTTCCGGAGTAGTAGCACTCGACTGTCGTGTGACACTCAATTCCGTCACCTCACTTCCTATTGCTATAGTTACTAGGCGGATCGATCTCAAAAAGAGATCTCCACTAGGCCATCTGACCGTAGGATCATGTGCGCGACAGTGCTTCGCTTTTTGCATCCCAACATGCCACGCCATAACGCGTGGGTGGCGTCGCGGTAAATGTACGCGACTGCAGCGGCACTGTCATCGTTAGCGTCTGGCGATCGTGAGATCGGAAGTTCGTCTGTGTCACCCGTTGGGATTCGCGCTTTGCTGCTGCTGATTAAGTAAGTAAGTAAGTAAGTAAGTAAGGTAATTTGGCCAGGTTCCAAATCATAAGGAGCAGAGGTTAGTAGGGTGCAGCGCGGCCTATCGCGCGATTCTGCATTCTCGACAGACACGAGACAGCAATCGGGAGGGAGCGGAGCGTTACGAGCTCGGAGCTGCTTTCCATTCTTGTCGAATTGTCGTATCGAAAATCGCGATCGGCCGCGCAGCGGCCACAGCTGGTTCACGACACACAAACAGCTCCCAGGTGGCGGCAGGACAAGCGCCGGTGGAATCGCAAAATCCAAAACGAAAATCGTGAATAACATTTGCCGATTTGGATAGAATTAAGAATAAATATAATGTTCTGAACACTAAAGTTCTTATTAGGAACCTTACGTTTAGAAGTGGTAGTGGAATAGGAATTGGAAATAGCTAATAGGGAATAAAACCCCCCCTTCGAGGGTCTCTGTATTTTAAATCTTAAAATCGAATGCAACTTGTAGACCCCGACTTTTGAAACAGCTTTGAAAAACACCAACCATATTTTTTTGACGCACGGCATCTTCAACGCACGGCTGCACTGAAGAGGTATCGTTGACACCAAACAACTTACAAGTGAGGGCAGCCCTTCCGCTCAAAGGCTGCAATTACGACGGCATAAATATGGGCTGCGATTGGCGTAAAAGTGTCAAGATCTCAGCTGGAGTAGTGGGCGTCGCAACGTTCATTCGAGCTGTAGGATCTCGAAAAAAAACAAAAGCCATGGTTGTCGACTTCCAAGGGACCATGGTCAAAGTGCTCTCCAAAGAGGAACGAGAAAAGCGAGGCAGACAGGTACCATCTTGTGACATAACAGCTCCTTACTGTGCTTGCAGCCTGCTCTGTTACCCTTCTTTGTCGAGTTAATTCAATTTTCAGGTATGGTTGTTCTGCATAGTGTTTACGTTTGTCCCTGGACTCTCAGGAACACCTGCAAATAGCACAAGAAGAGTTAAGCCGTGCATGGATGTACAAACCTGAGGCCCGGGAGCGAGTCAAAGAATATTTTGAAATGATGCAAGATCAAAACTGGAAACTTGAAAAAGTGAATGGTGACATGGAAACTTGGCGACTTCCTGGCGAGCAAGTCCATAGAATAATGGGGTACGTTTGTGTACCTTATCTTCGATATCTGATACCTGCGGAGACCACAGCACAAGGATGTTCTCAAATCCTTAGTTGATGAGGAAACGATATACTTTCAGTAGCACCAACACAATTTCAGCTTTAGCTTCTCAATCTCATGTTTCGCATTCGCAACAAGCCACATTTCTGATCACACATTATTTGTTGAGGACATGCGCTGCCTCGGCTAAGCAGGGTTCTTCCCTTGCGGTTCAACGCATTTTCCCTCCCTTAAGTCCATGCGTGTGCCACTTGTCTATATATCAAGCAGGGTGAAGCACGTGAACGCGACGCCAAGTTTATGCATGCAATACTTTGAAGATCCGAAGGCTGTTTTCACGAAGCTGTTTCCCAAAATCGATCTTATGTTCTCGGAAGGGAAGGTGTGGCCAGCCCCAAGTCTCCGTTGACGCTCTGGTCAGATCTTTGAGTATCTGAAGCAACTTTTCGGACCTGCCGGTTTCAGTATCGAAAACGTGGTTTAAAGTATCCTCGTGCTGTGCTCTACCTATACTCTACGCTTCTCACACTTTATACTGTTTGCACGAGCTCTAAGTGCTGCATATCCAGAATGTCCAGTTCTTCTGGAGCAGATACGCTCAACCTTCACCGAGAATCACCTTTCAGTTTCGGGCTCTCACAGTGCGAGTATCTCTCGCAGGTGCTCAACGTGGGCGCTAAAGGGCAAGCCACTTGCTATGGAGTGTTTAAGATGCCGATGCCGGTATGCACAGTTCCAACTGCCTAAACTCTCCAGCGAGCAAGCATGACTGTTGAAGACCTTTACCTGGCTGACAAGTTTCAGATCACTTACGCGTACACACAGCTAATACAACACCTTCCTTTGCCCCTGTAGTTGTACAGTATATCCACTTTGTAAAGCGAATATGGAATACTCTTCAGGTGGGGAACCAACCTGCAAGAGGCATACGCTCGCGTGACTTCTTGTGGGATCAGCGAGTCACTCAGCTCAACACCGGTATGGGCTTATCTTCTGAACCTCTTCTTATTTTCTTGTTCTGTCGCCGATTTTTTAACAAGGGTTCAATGAAAACAGACAGCACTCTTTCTCGTTTTGTCTTTCTCTTTGCAGGCAACGTACTGGTGACCGCAAATTCGTTGAAGGACAGCTCACACGTGCCGACGAAGAAAGGCTGCGTCAGGTATATACTAGCCACAAGAAACTGTGACTCCTCCTACATCAAGGGTTCTGGAGTTTTGTCACTCAGAGAGTCGTCTCTTCACCGTACGCTGAGTACACGTCACTCGCACTTGCGGGAACTAAATGCACTCCACTAGCTGTTCTGTACAGCTGGACTGAGTTCATCAAGAACTGGAAATCATCCCGGAAGTCATCCTGGGCTTGCATACCGATAAACTCGTATAAAGTTTTAACTGACTGTTGTGCATTATTGCCTATCAATAACTGCACAGGGGCATGATACTTACTTCCGGCTATTATGGGAGAACGTCGCCAGAGAATAAGGAAGTGTCCAAAGTATGGTATATCGTGCAAGCTGATCCAAAGGTGCCCCCCTTCTGCCTACCTGAGATTCCCTGCCTTGGGCTTTGTTGAGAAATCGATTTCTTGCTTCTTCTGGAAACATCCTTGGTCTGAGCTCCAAAGCTACTTCGCCAAATTTAATTCGCATTTGTCTCAAGCCGGAAACAGTTTTCATGTTTGGCTGCAGAGATCCCTGACAGTTCTTGCAGTGTTGCTGATGTTGCTGGTGACTGAGTGGGTTGGTTCTTGACCTCGGGCATGTCGGGCTTTTGTCAGGGGTGCCTACCGAAGTGGTTGGTCAATCTTGCTTCCTCCAAGCAAGCAGATAACGTATATCGGCTCTCTGAAATGTTTAAGAATATCTAATAGGATTTGTTGGGCTCTCAACAGCGAATCGAGACTTCAGCACACATATATGCAGAGTGTGGTCCAGATGAGCTCGATTGCTGAAGAGGAAACTAGTGATTTAGTCAAGAATTCATCAAACAGAAGTTGGATTAAATATTTCCCATCTCCTTCCCTGCCTTCCTGTGACTTGACTTAGTGGTGAGTCATATGTCCAGTTTGTCTCGATGACCAGTTTCCTTCGTCGTGCGGAAGCTGCGAGATTCCTTGAAGCCGATCCGAGTTGAAGCTCTATGCTTAGGCTTATGGATAGTACATAGCATTCTATGGCCTACTCATTCTGGAACTCCCAGATCGATATAATTCCCAAGGCTTTAGGGGGAAGCTGCAATAACTGGCGGCATAACCGATAACTAGCAAACCATAGCATACGGTCCCAAGACGTACAATGTAGATTCTAACAAAGCAAGCATGTCAAGTGAATGTGGCACCTATAAAATTGCACCTGAGTCACACATTATTCCACCTCGCCGATGAAGTGAACTCACCACGACCACTCGCAGGGATGCATTAAAGACACGGCACTGTATAGAAATCGGAAATATCGGTACGGTATCCGCAGTCGAGAACTTTTTAATGCGAATATCAATATCCGTCGACGACTTCAGCGTTGGTGTCCGCATCTGTCGACAACGAGTCGGATTGCAATGTCGGTATCCGTCCACAACTTCAACGTTGCTATCGGTACCTGTCTACACCGTTTTGCAGAGAGGGCGGGATATCGACAACATTTTATGATATCGGCGGAAATATTGATATCGGGACTGAATTCGTAAATCTATGAGCTTATTTTGACAAGTCTTGCGCCGTACGTGCTCCGATGTACTGATCATTTTTGGGCTACCTGTACCGTTATAACACACGTTCGTCACATCGTTGTGCTTCGCGATAAGGAGACCCCTTACAGGCGGTATCATTTTTCTTAGGTTTTAATTTTTCCGGGAGCAAAATTTGACGATTTCCGGTGCAAACCATGACACCTCGATTCCAGCGCGGATTTCCGGTGCAAAAGCTCTTCGGTGCAAAAGTTGATTGTACCGGAAACAATGAAAAAACTTGTATGTTTCCGGTGCAAAAACGTAGATTCTAGAAGCATAGCTAGTGCTGGCGGTGGGGGCGGTCCGCGGGCGGTACTCGGGCGGTTCGTGGGCCGGGAGGGGGCGTCTCAGCGTCTCGAGGAACCCCCCCCAACCTCCCGCCAACCCCCCCCCATCCCCCGGCTCACGCACCACCCGAGTACCACCGAGTACCACCCGCGCACCGCCCCCACCGCCAGAGCCAGCCGTATGCTTCTAAAATCTACGTTTTTGCACCGGAAACCTATAAGTTTTTTCATTGTTTCCGGTACAATCAACTTTTGCACCAGGAATATTCATTGTTCCGAAAATATATAAGAAAGTACATATTTTTGTAGCAAATATTAATTGTACCGTGAACAATCAATATTTGCTACAAAAATATCCATTGTTCCTGAAATACATAGCAAAAGTTGATTGTTCCCGGTACAATCAAAATTTGCTCCCAGAATAATATAAACCCATTTTCCTTTGGTGCATGGATACACGGTCAAGATAATGGAGTGGGGGGCATGCTGACTTTGCGAATCGCTTATCGTGAAGATATACAATAATGGGTGGCGTGGATCTGAAAAAGTATGGCCGAAACATCCCGCACAGAAATATCGAGGGAGGGAGGTGACCAGGTGAGTGGGACGGAGAGTTCTTTGCATACGGACGATCACCACGCTTCGGAACAGGGTGTGATATCGCATTAACCCACGAAGTTTGTTCGATTTTTCTGGCGCCCTCTGTTGAAGAAAGAGGAACAAAGAGCACATAACGGCAGATTGAGGGTCGTGTTTCGTGGCGTTTCTCTAAGGCGAGAACTCTGAGTTGTGGGCTCTTTTGATGCCCGCACGCTTCCGTGGGCCCATAACCCGGTGGGATATATATATATATATATATATACATACAACACAACACGACCGACAGGAAGCACGAGCGACATTCGGTATGTGCGGCGCCACGAGCCACGATACATGATAACAACATATACTGACGGGCTGGCTCGGACCTTTATTTGACCTTTCCCTTGTGAGATGTGAACCTTCCAATAAAGTTTATGATACCTCTTTATATACTGACGGGCTGGCTGTCTAAGCTCAGTCCTCGTCTCTAGGCCGTCATGCCGATACTGGAATCTGGCCGGCAGCCCTCCGGGGATACCCCGTGTAGGCCCTGACCAGACCCCTGGATTTTGTAGCAGTTCGGGTCAAGTGTCAGTCCGTGTCACTTGTCACCGTTGGTCGCCGATCGGGTTTAGGTTTCGATTATATACATGATGTCCGTTATCGCGTTGTATATTCAGTTGAGCTAAACCCAAAACTGATTGTTTCCCCCCACAAAATACAAAATACTTAACCGGATTTCCAAGTTTAGGATATCCCCGTATCGACAGTGTACACGGTCATGTAGGTACGAAACCGATACTATCGACGTATCGAGCACAGTGAATGCAAGAGTACGGAATAAGGAACCTTCCAGTGTTTTCGTGAAAACTCTCCGAGTATTTCTAATGGGATCGGACTGCATGGTTTTCAAAATGTACGATTTCACACAGCGGTGACACGGTTCCGCGAGATGAAATGCAACATACTCTTAGACGAGGATTTTCTCGCTTCAAGACCACACTTCGGCGGCCAAGCACAATCAAAATCACTATCACACTATGGCTTGGTGCAGGGCCCTCACTGGGCTTCGACATCTACAACCCAAATTCGATTTGATTACGACATTATTTCCTCTAGCTAGGGCTCTTCCTCTACGACCTCTCGCGCGGTGTCCCGAGGATGGCTTGCCCGCTGAAAGTCACTTCTATCATTGCCACCTACTCCGTCAGAAAACATTGCACGTACCTTTGATTGCAAAATAGCAAAATTTATCCTCAACTACATGGGATGCCCCACGGACACAAATCATCAGATTGTTTGGACACCAGTCTGTTATGGAGGCTATGGGATTGACAGTATTCAGGATGTGGCTGCTGCCACGTGCATCACTGAAACTATGTCCACCCTCTGCTCTGCAAAGGACCACAACTACTGGCAAACTGACCACACCGACCGTATAAATAACAAGGTATGGTATCGGTTGGAAAACAAGCTATCGATCGATCCCGATATGTGAAAATTGGTGATCGAATGATATCGATTTAAGATATTTTAATTTCCAATCAATCAATTCCGATATTGTGACTCGACGTATAAATCGATTCCGATATTTTTACACAGGTTATCAATCGATTCTGATATCCCTATTTTGGATGGGAACCGATATTCCGAAAAATACCGATTATTCAGATACTTTTCACTTCTGAGCAGTCATTACACAACAAGGAACAAGCAACTTTAGATACTCTACTTAAATACCACGTGTTCTCTTTATCGGAGAATCCCTCGCATCCTATCAATCATTGCGGAATTGCGCCACAAAGGCGCTCAGCTTTATTGGCACGAACAACGAACTCAGTATCATCACTGCCTGCTGGGTCAAAGGGGTTTTGCTGTGTCCTTTTTACCAGGCCTTTGCCTTGAGCTAATAGGGTTATGCCCGAGCTACTTTTCCTCTTAGCGCCCTTACGACGTCGTGCGCCCATATTGGATCGGTGTCACCGAGGAATGTATCCGCCATCTCGCGAAATCACCCATAAAGCACCTCAAATGCCCGTGGCGTTGGAGGCATCGATCCGCGATTCCGCGTTGGCCGCGTGCATGGCGCTGAACACGTGAAACAACCAATGGTAGCTCTGTTTTGGCAACATGGGAGATCCATAGTTCCATATACCGATATATCGGATGAAAATCTGACTGTAATATCGATTTTGGGCAAAATCGGGATTGTAATCGATCGATTTCGATTTTCAAGACCCAGTATCAATCGATTTCGATATTTTGAAGGCATTCATCAATCAATACCGATTTTTCCGATATGCGAGAAATGGGTATCGATCGATACCGATATTCCGATATATCGATATATCGATATATCGGAACATCGGCACAACCGATACCGTACCTTGATAAATAACCCTATGCTTATTTCCCTTTATAGAAAGTACGGTGACGCATGGCTTAAAATCATGTTGCACAATATCGAAAGGGAAAGGAAAGACCCAAAAATCCCATCAATGGATTCCCACTCTCTCACTACACAACATACAGGAATCTTCCAGGAAAGCAATTTAACTGGATGAAAAGGACTAGCACCATTATGGCCTCCATGGGCTATGCAATTGACTCCAAGCTCTTCCCCGAATGCGAAACAGGGTATAATAACCTTGTCTCTTCTATTCCTGAATCACTATATGACTCAAGCAATGTGAGCAGCGCCATCCAAAAATACAATATCAAGCACACTGGATTATTATTTCTTACCCCCTGCGGTGGGATGCTGAGAAGATGGTCCGATATGAAGCACACCCTTGGTGTTATCGGGAATAAGCCCCCAGCATGGTTGGAAAGTTTGGAGTCTGAAATGATAATAAACCTGAAAAAACCACGACCCTAAAGCTAGATATGTCAAACAATGCTACAGGGATGCGCATGGCACTCCTGAAGTAAATGAGTTTCACTGGAAAGGTAATGGTGACAAATCTTCCATCACTCTGATTCGCATTCAAAAATTTGACATGGAAGCAAATACCTTGCGTTATTTTAAGTACACCCCAGACCGCTTAGAAAGTGATAAGTTTATCAAGAACGAACAGGTGTTTCAATGCCATTATGACAGTGAATACCAAATAACATCGGATGGCTGCATTCTCCTTTCAGTAGGAGAGACCATTGACTGTGAAAACAATGACACTCCCCTTATTATCAGCGTGAAATCAGATGTTCTAAACCTGGAAGCTCACTATGGCTACATCACAGACCGCCAAAAAGAGATTCTTTCTGCTCAGCTCAGGTACCGTGCCGCGGATGAAGAGAGCGCTTACAGCTGCCCCAATAACTCAGATGAGGATGATAACCCTAGTAATGGAAACAGTACACCTCTAGACCACTATGCCATGGCTAGTGACGGTTCACTTTTTGCGGGGAAGAAAGCGGCTTGCAGTGGTGCGGCCTATCTGCTTAAAGAAAGGGGGGACATCTTTTCTGTTAGGCGAAGACTAACATCCCTGCCAGCAGTGCCTTTAATGCTGATGACCGATTGATTAAAGCGGATATCCAAACACCAAGTTCTACATCGGCCGAAATCATCGGGCTCCGACTTCTACTAGAGGACCAAAAAGACCACATTATTAAGTCCATGACTCCAATGATCCATGCCATTGACTCAATGGCAACGATTACGGCGGTAAATAAGGACAGGAAAACTGTCAGTGCTCGTGAGAAGCTTCGGGAACCAAACCGACGTGAACTGCAGGCAGTCAGATTAATCCTTGAGGAGCTTGGCTTCTACAATGGATGGAACCACAACATGATCATTCTTAAATGGATCAGGGGGGCATAATAATGACAGACTTCACGATAGAGCTGACAGAGCAGCTCTTTTAGGAAAGGGGCATACGCTCCGCGTTTCGACCCTTACGAAGAACTACCCTATTCTCTCGTTTATATGGAAGTGCCAGTTGCAGGAGATATCCGGAACCACATCAGGAGAATCCAACGCCTTACTCACCTTCATACCTGGAAAGCCATGTCGTCTCAAGGGAAGTGTATCAGAATGCTTGAGGACCACAATGTTCCTGCCACAAAGAATATCTCATCAAAAGTCACGGCTAAAGCCTATACAGCGGCCAGAAGTAGAGAACTCTTGGGCCTTCAAGCTTCACCCGCACGGTCACATAAGCTGGGTGTTATCACCTCACCTGACTGCCCGTACTGCCAAACAGGAACCAAATGCACCTTCTCTCACAAATAAACACACTATTCGATGAAAATGACATTCTCATGTGAAAATGATATTGTCTTATTTACCTCATGATAGGATTAAAAAGCCGCATTTTAACAGTCAAGAACATGCAAGTGCAGCTTGTGCATTAGATTTAATGGTTTTCATGGTACAAAATTGAGGTCAAATGCACTTTTTCGAAATCTAGGAGGAGTGAAAACACAAAGAACTTTTGACTCGGAATCTATATACACGTTATACACATATTATTTATTACATGTTTTTTTCAGTCTTGCTTTACGCGTCCACTTCAGGTGCTACCGCTACCGCTACGCAATTATCAAAAACTTTGTCTTCATCGGAATCATCCGATTCATTCAAGTCACCTAGGTCCTTGCGCGTGCGTTTGGATTGTTGTGCAAGCAAATCGACGACTCGTCTGCGCGTATTGCTCGTTCAGTATACTCCGTTCGGGGTCTTTCGCATCCACATTCCATGCCAGCACTATTTCATTCTTATCGAAAGTCTCGGTAGACGGTCGGTGCCCCGGTGGCGCTGCGAAAGCTCCTGGGTGACTCGCAAGCTGCTTGCCGAGGTGCTTCTTCTTGGTGTCGGTGTGCTTTTTGGGTTGGAAATAGCGATATAGCAGCTGTTGAGTTGACGGATAGCGCGCCTCCACCTTCACCAAGTACAACGGATCCGACCATTCGCTTCGCCTCAGTTGTACGCGGAAAGCGAACTTGTCGTTTTCAGATTCCACCGCGAGAGCCACTGCAAAGCTGCCGACTGTCATCTGGCCGTAGGTGACCTACCACTGGGCGTTGTCCACGTACTGCTCTGCTTGCTTTTGGGCTCGACCTTGGTGTTTCCGTTTACCGTTATACACTTCTATCGGCGCTCGATCAATTCGGCGTTGGATGCGCACCGGTATAGCGGGGACGGCGGCAGCCCCGGCAGCTTCTATCGCCAACGCAGGCGCCTCTATCAGTCGAACCAAGGTGGCATTGCGCTCGATGGCGATTTTCTCGGGATGCTGGAAGGGTATCGCGGGCGCTTGACATTCTCCACCAGCAGTTAGGTGGCGTTGTTTCTCGATGACATCCTCGCGCCAAAACCTTTCGTGCACGTCCGTGTCTGAGTTTTGTGCCCAAAATGTCCTTCAACGCCTGTAAGGTATGCTCAAGCTTTTCGATGCCTTCTTCGGTAAAAGGAATCGGCTTGATGTAGCCAGGCCCCGCGACAGGGGGTGTAGAAGCAAGCTTTGCCAATGGAGTCTCGGGTAACCATTTGGGTGAAATGGAATACTATTTGTACTGCATGCCCACTTCGCCGTGCTCGTCCTTCTTGAACTTGAAAGCCTGCTGTGTTAAAATATTATGGCAATCGAAGACGTGACCATCAGACCAAGAGCTGAAGTCGAAGATCTTCTCGGTGTGCTCGCACGTTACACCATCCGTAAAGCATTCTTGTGCGACCTCCATCATCTCGTCGAGCGTCCAAGCTTGCTTTCCGGCCGCGCGGAGCGGTTCTTCTGGCACAAGCAGAACGTGCACATGAACCCCAACAAGTCCGTACGCTTCAATGACGTTGAATTTGGGGTCCTGGGGTACCATGTAAAGAGCGATGCCGCGGGGGAGTCTTCTAAAAAGCCGGAGTGGATGTTCAACTTTGATCTGGGGGAAGGTGAACGTTACAGCCGCGCGTCACTTTTGCGCGGCTTCCCGGGTGCACCAGATGTTCAAACGCGACGGCAAAGTCGTGAATAATCATCAGAAACCCCTATCTCTGTTGATGGAGCTGATCCAGTGCCACATGCTCGGTGACAATCCGGGCAAGGTGGATGACGACGGCCATCCACTCAACTGGATTCTCGACGCTTGCTGCGGCGTCGGCTCAACGTCCATGGCCGCCATGAGGTGTGGTTTGAACGCGATCGGCTTCGACCACGGCCCGTACATGGTCAGCTCTGCGCAGCAACGGCTGACCAATTTCGACGCCGAGCCCGATCCGGATGCCGAGACGAAGCCAAAAAAGAAGACTGACCCGACGAGTAAGGGGAAGGGAGTTGCCACTGTCGATTCCAATGATGAAGAAGACGTAGATGAAGATGAGTCAGAAGAGAATGCTGAATAAATTAGCAGGATTTGTCGACCGCCCTGACTGATAGTATCAGTCATGCCTCGACGGTATAGGGTGAAAAGTACTCTGCTCGTAAACATTTGAATAAAGAATGATACATGTATGCATATTTCGGTGTTTTCACTGTACGCATACTGCACTTTTCTAGCTTGTTGCCTTTATGTATCCCTATTTCGCGCATAAATATCACTAAACCCTGATATTTATGAAATATATATAAATCCAAAAATGACATATGATAATGTCATTTCCATCGAATAGTGTGTTCACATTCAACTGGAATGCCCGGGCCCGGGTAACTCGCTTGTATACCTTAGTAGAGGAGAACAAGATGATGACCTCAAAAAACATGTGGCGGCTGAGCTTACAGGGGAACCAAAGCTGCTGAATCCAGGGAAGGGCTCCTCCTTCATTGACATCTGCCATGCTCTGATACTCTTTTTCCACTTGCTGACCTCCGCGACGAGATGAAGCGGGAGCTTTATCTCCAAGCATTGCCTGAATCAGGAATGTACCGCCCGTCCGCTTCCAAGAAGGGGACCATCGCTGTGACTGCTGGATGTGACACACCATGTGTCACTTCCTGTTATCTGTACTAGTACTCGGTACAGTACGGGTGTCACAGGTTTAGGGTTTCCGGCATACTGTAAAGCCGAGACGATCTTATGTTTATTTACACTTATGAGAAACACCGAAAGTGAAAGCATTCTGACTGTAACCCAATATATATCCGTAGTCATATATCTAACAGGTTATGGTGCGCCAGGCACCTTCCATTACTTTTGGTAGCATGATTGGCTAAACGCCTCCGCTTGGTGGGGCGTTAGGGACCCCATTTGATGGTTGCGCTATGAGGACTCGCGGTTGAGGCACGCGTCGTTACGGAGTGATTGTGTTTATCGCGGCAGCGTACCCTACGTGATTTTTGGATGTCCACGGGATTTTCGTTTTGACTGGACTTGATCAATCTTTGTCGCGGACTTCTTGCGCAACGTGTTTATCGACTTCCGCATTTCTACGAATTGGGACTTCACAGTTACGGACGTTTCGCACTGCTTTTGCCATTCCTATTTCCGCGAGTCTCCTCCTCTCCGCGCCATCGCCACCTTACCCCGACGCTCCCACCTCTAGTACTTTCATCATGAGTATTTCATCACACGCCACGCCTCCCATGGGGGCTCACAACCAGATTCGACTAGACACGTTTTTCCCCCGAGACGTGGGAATGCGATACAAGCCGACGCCTGCATCTCCGGCAGCGGCTTTATTGGCTCCTGAGCGGACACGTTCCGTGGCCGTTCAAAATTCATCATGGGACGTGGATTTGATCAAGAGAGTTTCCTGTGACGCTCTTGGGGCCATGCAAAGACGCGGCGTTCAAGGGTGACGAATCGGACCGCGACGTACTATGGACGTCCTTGGTTGCGTCTCTGCAGTCTGCATTCGAGCTCAGAGACTCCGCCAACGACGCCCTCTTCGACTTGGCGGATGCCACCAAGGAGGTCAACAACGTCTACAACGCCATTCTTCTCACGACGTTGACCTCGTTGACGAAGCCCCATTCAGCCGCTAGACGTTGGGTAGCCGCTTCTGGACGCGCTTCCCCGCGGGATGGGAAGCGGGCTTTGCTTGAGGTCACGAAGCGACTACTTCCTCGAGTTCTCCGACCCCTTGGGAACTACGAGGAGTTGTGTGCTATTTACTTCGACGCCAAGCTCGAACCCGATCCGTTGATTCAAGATTTCGACGCCTGCTTGACCGCCATCCGCAACGCAGCCTCTGGACCGCTCGACGACATGGTGGCCAAGAAGCAACTTCTCGCGTCCCTCGACCCCATCATGTACGACAAGGTCACCACTCCTCTTCGTCTCGACGTGGACTTGGCCAAGGTCGACCTCGAGGACATCTACGCCCACATCCTCGAGATTTGGGAAAGCGAGAATGGTGCTGGCCGCGTGAAGTAGCTTAAACCGTCACTTCCGACTTCCCCGGCTATGCTTTACTCTGATGGAGTTGACGTGAAGACCCTCATCCTCGAGTTCGAGAAGCAATTGGAGACGGCTACCTCGACTCTCATGACCCTCAAGGACTCAATCACGAAGGACGGCGGGCCTCTTTCTGGTTTCGCTGACTCTCACCGCCACCGCCAGCAGACTGACGATAAGCGAGGTGTCTCCTTTCCGCCCTCGCGTTGGCGGGATGAGCGCAACAGGAGAGGCGACGGCAAGTTTCATGGCCGCGACAATCGTGTTGGAGGCTATGACGGACGGACGAATTACCGCTTCGCCGCGAACCCGCTCAAGGGCGACGGGAATTGGCGGCAGGACCACTACAAGAAGAATTCCGCCCACAACATCTCGTTCCACGTGGCTTCCTCCGCCTTCATCCCTGAGTGCGCGCGTTGTCCCCCTGGACACTTCCACGACACCGCGAATTGCCCCACGGACGACATGGCATGGGTAGCATAATGATTGGGGAATAGATTGGTGCTAAATGGGGAATATAAATTCTGTCCATTTCTGGGGAATATATTATATGTCACGTGCCATCTATCGTTTGTACTATCAACTATGAACTATCACTACTGTAGGTGTCCACCGCTCGTGTCCACCGCGGAGGTACAAGCGCAAGCGGTTCAGCGTGTGCAATATTTTGCGTCTGGCACACCCCCTTCTTCTAAACAATTCATTGCATGTAGCATGAAGCATAATTTTTCCCACCTTTCGATTCTAAAGCGTTTGTATTCATTAGGAGAATACCTTTCGTTTGAGCTATCGATTGGCCCCATCCGCAACCGCATCAGTTTAGCATTCAGTCGCGACTGCAAGCTAAGTTGGTGCGGTGTGATATGGTTTCAACCATCTGCGGCTTTGCATAATAGGGGTTTTCGTGAGAATCTTCTCACGAAACTTGGCAGTGATATTGTTCATAGCAATATCAGTGCACCCCAAGAGCATATGGCAAGCCGTTGAGTATATTAAAGATGGCCGCGTGCTGGCATGATGCCTTTTGGGTTTGAAACCCAAACCCAAACATGCCAAACAGCGAAGGGCTTCCCGTGAGTTCCAGCGCACGTAACTTTGCAAAATATATTGATAAGATGTATATATTTCACATTTCTGAAGTGCAAGGTTTGCGATAGCTTGTGCGCGAAGTTAACATATTATTTCTTTGACCCAGATTTATGAGTTTGAATATCACGCTAAAATCTGTGTCAAAGAAATAGTTATACCATTTTGCGCACAGACTTTCTTAGACCTTGTGCTTCGAATATATCAAAGATAAATATCTTGGCAATATTTCTACGCAGTTACGTGCGCTAGAACGCACGGGAAGCCGTTTGCTGTTTAGCATGTATTGGGTTTGGAAACATTCGAACCCAAGCCCAATAGATCTGCCAAAGAAATAAATTGATGGTTTTGCCAACAAGTCATCTCAGGCCTTGAGCTTCTGAGAACTGAAAGATATATGTCTTGTAAATATGTGTGCATAGTTTCGCGCGCTATAACGCACGGGAATTACTTTTCAGTTTGGCATGTATTGGGTTTGGGTAAACTCGAACACAAACCCAATAAATCTGCCAAAGAAATAAATTGATGTTTCGTGCACAAGGCTTTTGAGGCCTTGGGCCTTTGGCAACTAAAAGATATGCATCTTGATAATACTTCTGCAAAGTTACGTGCGCTGGAACTCACGGGAAGCCCTTTGCTGTTTGGCATGTTTGGGTTTGGGTTTGTGGTTTACCCAAACCCATGATGTGTAGCACGCGTTTTGCGCATAGCTTACATCAGAGGTTGTGCGTTTGAGGGTGCACCAATATTGCTGTTAGCAATATTGGTGCCAAGTATCGTGCGCTAGAACGCACGAGAACCCCTCCGCTGTTTGAGTTTTTATGCGATGTGCATGAAAGTTATAAGGGCCTGTTTTGGAAAATGTTTTCCTAATCTAATTTACTCGCAAACAGTGTGGGGTATACGTGCAGTGAAGCCTTAATTTAATATTCACGGCCGTGAATTTAATATTCACGGCCGTGAATTACAGATTCGGGAGGGCGTAAACGGTACGTTTATGTCATGTGAGAACTGAAGTCGGCTTGGTTGCAAAGACCTGTCTGGTATTTTCTCTAAGTATTTTCAGACGTGTTCCCAAAGTGACCAAAAACCGAACGATCGGCGATCGAACGGTTTTTGGTCACTTTGGGAGTGAGATCGTGAGTTTAGGCTTGGTGACAACACGCGAGACAACACTAAGTATTTTCAGACGTGTTCCCAAAGTGACCAAAAACCGAACGATCGGCGATCGAACGGTTTTTGGTCACTTTGGGAGTGAGATCGTGAGTTTAGGCTTGGTGACAAGCTGACAACACGCGAGACAACACTAAGTTGTAAGTATTACAGTCTGAAAATACTTAGAGAACTAGAACACGTCTGAAAATACTTAGGGAAAATACTTACTGTCTGATTTGTTAAATATGCAATTTTAACTAAAGGCGGAAGGCTTTCTCTCCGGGAGTGTGCCCCTGTCCAGCGAAATAAAGATCTCCCTAAGATTGTATACTAATCTGAGTAATCTTTTGCTTCAAAATATTATCACATATTCCTACTTAGTATGTGGGTACCCGTTTCGCAAAGAATGAAAACCCATAGCGCAACTATTGCGGGTTTCAAATTCTTTAAATTCCACCCGCTTCCGCCAAATGAACGCGTCAGCCCACAACGAGATGTGTGGTTGACCGTTCAGTCTGTGCAATTTGTTTAGGGAAAACAACGCATACGAAATATTATTTTTGCTAACGCTTCCCTCATTCGTTGCCCAGGCTCTCTTGCAAACGAGCGCGCGAATGAGGGAAGAAACGCCTAGCGAAAACGTGGACGCGGTTGACATCCGCGTTTCCGCTAGAGGTGAAATTGCACTGCCAAACGGTCAATATGTGTTTATTATGCTTATATGATATGCGTGATATGATCATGTTGTGCAGGATGCGTCCCTGTTGGGCGTGAGTCGAGTTGGCTGGCTCGAATCACGCCCATT